>WNYA01000561.1:114451-141439 GCA_019512145.1 Engystomops pustulosus
TAACTACTATAATACTGCCCCCTATGTACAAGAATATAACTACTATAATACTGCACCCTATGTACAAGTATATAACTACTATAATACTGCCCCCTATGTACAAGAATATAACTACTCTAAATAGTAATACTGCCCCCTAGCTCAAGAAAGTAACTACTATATACTGCCCCTATGTACACAGTATATAACTTAATAGAATATGCCCCTATGTCCAGAATATAATACTATACATACTGCCCCCTATGTACAAGAAATAAATACTATAATACTGCCCCTAGTACAAGAATATAAAATACATAATACTGCCCCCATGTACAGAATATAACTACTATAATACTGCCCCCTATGTAACAGAATTAATACTATAATTAATGCCCCTATTGTACAAGAATACTAACTATATATATGCCCCTATACAGAAATATAACTACTATAATACTGCCCCCTATGTACAAGAATAAACTACTTAATACGCCCCTATAAAGAAATAACTACTATAATACTGCACCCTGCCTATATACATGAGATCTTATTAAATCTACTATAATATGCCCCCTATGTACAAGGAATATAACTACATCATATGCCCCCTATGCCAGAATATAACTACTATAATACTGCCCCTATGTACAAGAATATAATTCAACTATAATACTGCCCCTATGTTACAAGAATATAACTAATAATACTGGCCCTATGTACAAGAAATAACTACTATAATACTGCCCCTAGTACAAGAATATAACACTATCATACTGCAACCCTATGTACAAGATATAACTACTACATATGGCCCTAGTACAGACTAAACTACTATAATACAATGCCCCCTATGTAAAGATATAACGTACCTATAATTATGCCCCCTATGTACAAGATATAAACTATAATACTGACCCCTATATACAAGATATAAACTAACTACATACTGCCCCCTAGGTACAAGAATAAACTACTAATACTGCACCTATGTACAAGAATATAAACACTATAATACTGGCCCCTAGTGTAACAGGAATATAACTACTATAACCTGCCCCTATGTACAAGAATATAATACTATCATACTGCCCCTATGTACAAGATATAACTACTATTAATACATTCGGCCCTCTATGTACAAGAATATAACTATACTGTAAGACTGCCCCTATGTACAGAATATAACTACATAATACTGCACCCTAGGTACAAATTAAATATAAATACTGCCCCTATGTACAAGAATATAAACTAAAATACTGCCCTAGGTAAGGAATATATACTATCATTCTGCCCTTATGTACCGGAAAGATAACTACTCTAATAATGCTCCTATGTACAAGAATATAACTACTATAATACTGCCCCCTATGTACAAGAATATAACTACTATAATACTGCACCCTATGTACAAGAATATAACTACTATAATACTGCCCCCTATGTACAAGAATATAACTACTATAATACTGCTGCCTATATACAAGAATATAACTACTATAATATTGTTGCTACATACAAGAATATAACTTTCACTTTACCTACAATAAATACTTAGACATTAATTTTCAAGTATTTCTCACAATGTTCAGAGCTTTCCTGCACATGTGACCTTTTTTACACAACCCCAGAGATCTCCGGTTCAGTGAACTGCTCTGAGCATCTGCAGTGGTCACAAACAAAACACAATCTGTGCAGCTCCTGCAAGTTCAGGCTGAGATTCTCATTGAGGAATGAAGGGCAAGAAACCTTACAAAACAGATAAATGGAAGGATATACATAAAAACCAATATTCATGTGGATGGTGATATATATGATTCACAAAAAAATTCTGAGACGAATGTGAAGAACATTGAGGAGAACAGGATGGAGCTGGTAATGAAGATGGTTTGGCAAATGAGACATCTCAGGGGCAAAATCAGTGAATTGTTTAGATTAATCCACAAATACTCTGTATTCTTAAACTTTACTTCTTATTTTCCCACATCTGTAATTCAGACCTCCATGATGTGGATGTTGTTCCCACTATTACAAAAATAGATATAAATGAGTATTTTCCCTAAAATATAAAGATACAAGGAAGATAAAGTCCTCACAGTCCTTTTCTGTTATTCTTATGATTTCTTGGATATTTCTAGGCAAAGCAGTGACTAATCAGATCACTCCACACCCAGAGACTGTACAGTATACTAAATGAGACTAGCAACTACTATAATACTGCCCCCTCCACACACCCACATACATACATACACACACCCACATACATACATACACACACCCACATACATACACACACACACACACATACATACATACACACACCCACATACATACATACATACACACACACACATACATACATACATACACACACCCACATACATACATACATACACACAGCCACATACATACATACACACAGCCACATACATACATACACACACCCACATACATACATACACACACCCACATACATACACACACACACACCCACATACATACACACACACACGCAGGAAAAGGCTCCCGGTGGAACACTATCTAACCTCTAACTATAACTCTTCTTAACACAGTACTATAAAGGACTAAGACTAATTACATAGACACACAAGCAGGGAAACGTAGACCACATATACTTAGAACGGACAGAAGGGAATACCAAGTACACAAAAGGGAAGAGTATAGGACAGTGGTGGCGAACCTACGGCACGGGTGCCAGGGGTGGCACTCAGAGACCTCTCTATGGGCACCCTCGCCATCACCTCAGCACGAGTTTGCCAGAAGACTCAAGCCCTATTTCAGTCCAGGAAGCCCAAACCTTAGATAAGCTACATTGATCATCCAAAAGTCTCTGTATTGTTGTCCCGTGTCCTCAGTCCTATTACATTAATCCCTGTGAAAGAGCAGGGAGAATAAGTTACTTGCTTTAAATTGTCGCATATCGTTTTGGTTGTATTTTGGTCACTCAGTGTCTAAAAGGTTTGCCATCACTGCTATAGGAAAACATCCCATTGGCCATGACTAAGAAAAGGTAGTGCCCCCCCCCCCCTCCCCCAGAGGTGGAAGCCCGACAGATTAACCACCTATCCAGGCTCCAAATTGCTGGGAGTTTTCGGAAGTCTATCCATTGTGACCAGATTCTACTATATTTTGAAATCTGGAGATCCACCATGCGGTCCACGGCTCTCATCTCCTCCATTCGCAATATATAATTGAGGGCTTTCACCCATTGGGCCCTTCTGGGGCTCTTTGAGGATTTTCTATTGCAGAAATTTGGTATCGCGAGCCGTAACCCAGAATATCTTGATATTGTGCTCGCATTAACAAACTTTTTTTGTCGCCGTGGACAACTTGTATTTTTCATCAAAAATTTTGGTGGCGTCATAGGAACACGTTTGGATCAAGCCGAGCTTTGTTTACAGACACCGTTACACTGATCATTGGCAACCTGGGAACTAAGTACCATCCATCACGTACACCAGAGGTCCTTCTGTAACCAGGGGTAATCTGTAAGTCGAGTGTCCTTGAGTCGAGTACTGCCCCTATATATATATCTCCATTTTATTGTAGTGGAGTTATATAAATGTTTAATGGTGGGACAAACAATTTTACCCTTTAGCCACATTTTAAATATCCCTTTGAAAAATAAGACATTTGTATTGCAGTGTGCAGAGGCTTGAAAAAAGTGATCAGGCAAATGCTTGTTCAAGCCTGAGCCTGAAAAAAGTATAAAAAAAACAACACATATTTGGAATCTCTGCGTCACCATAGAGATTATTACAATAAATCTAAAGCAACACAGGGGGAAAAAAAATGCTAAAAAAAATTTTCTGCATCAAATCCTTTTACAAAAAGTGTTGTAAAAAGCGATTAAAAAAATTGACTTATAGAGACACGTGAACAGACAACTAAGAAGTAAGCTTTAACACCCCCCACCACCTAGCTCTGCTACGTTTTCTGCTATATCCTCTCTACATGTTATTGTATTTCTGTAAAATGGGCACAACATTTAAAAACAAAATGTATGAGTATCTCGTTAATTGCGAGATGAATTTAATCAATGGTGAATGTGAATTTTTTTGACCAAAATGAATGCATTGTCCAAAATAAATTACAATATCTAATCACAAACCTTCTTTGTCATCTACCCTCTGTACAATAGTACAAGACAAACCCAAAATGTTTAATCGTTGATGTTATAAGATCGGGTTCTTTAGGTTTACCAGTGACTCAGTTCAAATGCTAGTCTAATGACGTTCATTCCGATGTCAAAAGGTATTGGTATATTGGTGATTGCGTAATGACGACTGGTGTAGAGTTTCTATTAGGACAGTACCAACATACGACACACTCCACATCCTACAACATACACACACCACCGTACATACCAATACCACAGTCACCCATCATCACACATACACTCACGCATTACAACACACACCACATTACACAAATACATACAGTACCACACCCAACTACATACCTCCACACACCAACCATACATAACATACACAACCACCACATACACCATACGCCACCCCCGCTACATACCACACAGCACCCCATACATACAGACCTCCACACGCACCCACATACATCCCTACATACACACACCCGCCCACTAACATACCTCCATACCAACCACACACCCACATACATACATACAATACACACAGCCACATACATACATCCGCCCCATCCACATCCCTACATACACCAGCCCCTACAGACATACCCGCCAGCCCACATACATACACAACCCCCCACAGTATAACCCCCATCCATACAACCCCCCACACCCCATACTTACCTACACACACACGCCCCCCTACATACAATACATCCACACAGCCACATACATACATACATACACACAACCACTACATACATCATACACACAGCCACATACATACATAATACACACAGCCACATCATCCATAACACACAACACCCAAACCAGACCTACACACACCCACATACATACACACACACACAACCAGCCCCATACCTACAACACACAACACCCACAAGCATACACACACACACCCCCTACATACTAACACACCCACCTCCCACATACCCATACACACAGCCACAATACATCCACTACAACACACGCCACATACATCCATACATCCCCACCCCCTACATACATACACACACACCCACATACATACATACACCCACCCACGACTACATACACACACCCACCATAGATACACCACACACACCAACATACATCCACACAAGCACACCCCATACATACACAACAACCCACATACATACATCACCACACCCACATCATACAATACACACCCCCACATACATACAATACATACACCCCCCACATACTACACAATACACTCCAAACTTTTATGGTAAGAAATGTAAATTGGAGCCTCTCGGAGGTGCTTCAGGCGAACAACTTTACCCTTCTTCTTGGCTCCACCAGGCTTTGATTTATGCACGCCCCCACTCCTCATTCTAGCCTGGTCCCGGCCATCAATTTCGTAGACAGATGTTGACATAATTTTATAAAGTCGTTTTTACAACGTATGCGCCATTCGTGGAGATATTGAAAACAAGGACATCCCTTGGAACAGGTGACGGGCAGGTAAGTTAGAGCAGTCTACCATAATCAAATCCGATGCTAGATGTCCTTTAACACCCACGATCAGTGTTTGCAGTCTACATGAAGTGGACCATTTTGTACATCCTTCACGACATTGTGACATGCTTTTCAGTCAAAGGGGTTTTATCACTAATCAAGTTAGGTCCTATCCACAGGATAGGGCCTAACTTACTGATTGGTGGGGGTCTCAGTGATGAGACCCCCACAGATCATGAAAATGAGGGGTCCAATGGGGTCCCAGCTTCCTCAATTGCTCACGGAGATTAATGGAGCAGACCGCATCAGACCCCATGTTTTCGTGATCTGTGGATAGGGCCTAACTTGGATTTAAGTATTAAACAATACTCCGTACTCTACCCCTCTTATTTCAACGCAAGAAAAACAGAAGTGAAGAACAATTTCTCATCGGTGACCAGAAATTGAACCGCAACAATGTTCAGACATCCACATAATTTTGTGACTTTTTAATCAAATGAACTGTTCTTGGGGAACACAAAAATCATTAAAAAATAAAATACAAAACATTGGTTAAAACCTTCTCTGAATTACAAATCTCTAAATCTGGAGCAAAGTAACTACTATTATAAATACAAGAGTCAACATTGAGGGGGATTCAGTATGAAGCAAGAATTAATTCAAAGCCAAACCTAGAAAAGTAACGGAACGGAGAAGGAACCAAAGGATCATTAATTTCAAGAATAAATTCAGATAAAACCTCATGTAATTTTTTTTTTCCATGTAATTAGTTTGATCTCGTACATTATAGATAACTGCTACAGAACATACATTGAAAGGATGTGTTTTTTTTAATCTCATAGAAAATAATGAGCTCGTATTCTGCTACATTTCACCTGCAAATCATTTGCTTATTTTTAGATAATGCACCCAATTATCTGTACAGATGGTTATCACTGGGCTGCAATATACTTATAAGGAAACATACATTTATTACTTTATTACCAAATTTTTGTTTTCCACAGTATTTGCAAAAAATATCAGATGGACAATTCCTAGCTCTAAGACCTGTAGACCGTAGATCCATAGAACCAACCCCCATTCCAACCACTACAATCCAAACACCCTACTACTAGTCCACGTATACCTAGTACCTGAAAAGTGATTCGGAGAGTACTTCACAACAAATCTGTTTATTGGTGTCTCGGTAACACAACGCGTTTCGGAATCAGCGGCGATTCCTTTTTCAAGTGACTTAAGTGTCTTCCCAGAGCTTCTAGTCTCTCTCTCACTTGAAAAAGGAATCGCCGCTGATTCCGAAACGCGTTGTGTTACCGAGACACCAATAAACAATTTGTTTGTGAAGCCGAATCACTTTTGACTACCAGTGTGCGCCATAGTGACAATCACCCCATCATCCCATGCATCTGATCCAGACCGGTGTGGCTACTGCGCTCTGATGATCCCGTCAACAGGCAGCACCTGATTGGTACTCAGCTCAAGCCTTCCACTAGTGTTGTGCCTGGAACCTGCACAACTCTATCAGGTGAGCCTCATTCTTTCCTCCCCCATCTGAATTTGTCCATTGTTGTACAAACTACTACTCAATGAGCGCTTTTTGGTCTCTCCCTGTTCGCCTTTCCTATACAATAGTCCATGAAAAACTAGGCCCCATCCAAACGTCAAATTTAAACCCCACCTAGCAACCCTAAGTATGACTTCTCCACCAGCTCAATCCACAGCAGAAGAAACCGACCAGAAAGTAGACCTACAACTATCCAGCCCCACCACTCAATAGGACAATCACCCACCTTACCCAACCCTTCCAACCCTTGTCCATTCCCATCCAATGCTTCCTCCACATTGTCTTTTTTTTAGTATTTGCCACCCACAACATAGTTTACATAGTTAGCGCCTACAGAAACTTTCTAAAGCCTTCATACTTTTTCTAAAAAATTTTTTATAGAAAATAATGCTTTCGGCAACTTAGAATCATTAGAACGTTCACCCACCATTAAAATCTTCTGGTGATACAATTAAACTGTTCTCGCTTCCCAGTTTGTTGTGCTAAGTATACCGTATCTGACTCATAGAGCCAACGCACGAAACAGAAAATATGACACAACTTATTCTAATTATTTGGCCGTAAGCGGCGTAGAACACTGTGTAATATTCGAAGTTGAAAATTGTTCCATGATTAAGAAGGAGAAAAAAAAAGTTGTTATTGCCCAATTATTAATCCATCACTTTTAATTGGGTATTAAATGTAAATATTCCATTTAGATTCATACAGTTTAAACTCTACTTAATTTCTTATATAACTAATGTATTTAGTGAGAAGAGCTCTCGCTGGTTGGACTATCTCCTAAAGTGGTTGCAATGTAGGAGAAGGGTTTACGTGAAGACAAACTACGTAGGGTAAAGCCAAAGATAATATACAATAGAAAGAAATCACATCTTCAATCTGAGGTGGGACACTTAAAAGTAAAATTTTAAGATCAAATGAGGAAAAAAATGTATAATGCCCTAGAACTCCTTGGCCCGGGTCAAACAGGACCCTCTGTATCCATTCGAGAAGAGAAGCTCATTGGTTACTCTACAGCCAAGGGGGGAGAAATTATAATAGCAGCACCTCGAGCTGATATTGGGCTTACAAAATAGTTCTATCCCGTTTAGAATATGTGGGATAAGAGGGTAGCCTAGAAAAAAAGGTTTCTCCACGACTCATAGGGAGTTCATGAACGAAAAAACCGGTCAGGTTGATAATGTAGGTCTTGTGCTGGTTGGCCCATAGCTTATCCTTTCCTACATGTCATAATGAGAAGAACTGAAAATGAGGGTGTGTTCACACGTTCAGTTTTTCAGATGCAGTTTTCAAAGCCAAAAGCAGGGTGAGAACACAAGAGGGAGATGCTCCTTTTTCACACTCCACTCCTGGTTTGGATCTGTACAACTGAACAGGTTACAGCAGCCCATTACAGCTGCAGTGCAGATATGCCTTTCTGCCTTCTCTAAGCATTTGCATTACAATATAACTGTAACTGTCAGAGCCTGACAGTATCATCTGTGTCCCAGGGGTTGGGCTTTTGTTTGAATGCATTTCACAAAACAACAGGTGTCTTGTCTATGCCGCAAGCTGCTCAGCTCTCAGTCCCCACCTTTGTGCTCCTGTACATCTCCTCCCTCCTGCTCCTTCACAGAGGTCACAACCTGCTGAGCTGATATCATTAGGTGATGGAGGAGCTGTACAGGAGCACAAAGGTGGGGACTTAGAGCTGAGGAGTGAGCAGCACAGACAAGCCACATGTTGTTTTCTGAAATGCATCCAAACCAAAGCCCAACCCCTGGGACTACACAGAGGATTCTGTCAGGATGCAAAGTAAGCTATAACACACAATTATATTGTTATGCAGATGCTTAGAGAAAGCCGAAAGACATATTTGCACTTCAGGTGTACTGGGATTCTACAACATGTCTTTAGTGAAAATTAGGTTCCCTTTAATTGTCTCTTCTATAGTTATACATGTATATACACAAGTATTTGGAGTAATAGCTCTATGTGATTAGGACACCTGCTGGTTCCTCTCTCTCTCTCAGTATGGACCCCAAAGCAGCTGTATGGTGTTTCGGTAGGTTGTGAATGTCTCTGTTACATGTTATTTTGCCGCCAGAAGAACATTGTTGAAAGGATCTTTGAAAACTCAGGGACTGCTATAAAGTAAAGTGGAGAAAATGATTCTGTCATCTACATCACTTTATAAAATAAAGTTCACGCATTCAACATTTTAGCTGAAATGCGTCAGTAATTACACGACTGACAATCGACAAAGAGGTTTCGCAAAAAGCACGAAATTGAGACTCCTAGCAGAAAGGGCTTGATTTTTGTATAATACGATGCGCCGCATTGGTAAAAGCTGCCATCACACGACCGATAACATCTCAATTATACCGGTTCATAGCACAAAAGTTTAAACCTATCTGTCAGAACAATCCAACAAAAAGTAGAACAAACTAACTACAAAATAATAGGGCAGTAAAATGAAGTGCCGCATACTGGAACCTCCCAAACCCGAACAACACCAAACAATTACACTAAGAAGTCGGGTCCAAAGATCATGTATAATAAAAAATAAACAATTTATTACAAAAAATTCAGAAACGAAAAATTATACAGTTTGTTCTACTGCAAGTTTTTTTCT
Source organism: Engystomops pustulosus (assembly GCA_019512145.1). NCBI lineage: Eukaryota > Metazoa > Chordata > Amphibia > Anura > Leptodactylidae > Engystomops > Engystomops pustulosus. The sequence continues at coordinate 124,220 of WNYA01000561.1, forward strand.
TTAAAGCAAAAGGGGTAAAAGAATATTTTAGAATAGTTATTGATCTTTGAATGGATCTTACCCCTCAACAGAAAACAAAATCTACCATCAAAATCCATCATGATAAACCAGGGACATTACTCATAGAACCAGGCACCGTGACTGTGGTAATCTTCTCATACATGTTATCCGTGGCCTCCTTCTTTCTAAAATCTTTAAAATTTATGCTAATGAGTCACAAGGGTACTGGGAGATTAGTAAAGCCCCTCAGTGCTGTAGCTTCACAGGCTGTCACACTGTCTCCCGTTCCCCTTGTTTCCTCAGGACTTCCCTCCCTCTGTCAGCTGTATTCACACACAGGAGGAGGGGGAGGTGCTCCTGCACAGTGTAACAGCATGTGAAGCTACAGCATGGATGAGATCTTGTAACACCCACCAGAGTCTGTATGGCTCATTAGAATAATTACAAAAGTTGATTTTAGAAGAAAGGAGGTCATGGATAACAAATATAAGAAGATACCACAGTCCCGGTGCCTGGGTCTATGAGTAATGTCCCTGGTTTATCATGATGGATTCTGATGGGAGATTTCCTTTAAGTCTTAAAATCACGTACACAGTGTTAGATTTACGAGGAACTGAATACAAAGTTGTGACGAGTGGGGCAGGTTGTGATTAAGGTACTTTTTTTGTGCTGAATATCTGGATAACATCTTAAAAGCAGTTATTAGGAGACGTCTCTGAACTCATGTGATTAGAGCTGAAGATGCTGGTTAAAAAAAGAGCAGCTGCTGAGATCCTGGAAGGAAACTTTCATCCTCTTATCCCATGTTTTGTATTTTAGGTTTGAAAAAAGCCACAAAACAAAACATTTTTTTACCTAACACGTCTCTGTTTGGTCTCATCAGAATTGGTCGATGTGAAGCTCAAAAATTGTGTGATTTTTGTATTTTCCATGAACTTCCCACTTTTATGGAACAACAGAAGGACCAATAAGTACGGGGGGGTCAGGCAATACCAAACCTTGTAATATTTGTACAAATTTAATTTATGGGACAAAGGATCTCCCTATAAAACCTCTTAGGGCCCCATACACACTTTCATAGTTTTCTGTCACGTGTCCATTGTCGACCCCCAAAAAATGCACACCCTTTTTTAGGTGGATTGGACTAATTAAATTGAATGGGTTAAAGAAAACACAATAGGACATATTCTTAATCTCAGCATTGGCAGTAATAAACTATGGTCACATGCATTTAGCCTAACTCACACCCATCACAGGAAACGATTAGACCAGCACAAGAGGACTTAATGGGGCATATTTATCAAGCTGTCTGAAAGTCAGAATATTTCTAGTTGTCCATGGCAACCAATCACAGCTCAGCTTTAATTTAAACAGTGCTCATGAATATTTTAAAGGGGAGCTGTGATTGGTTGCCATGGGCAACTAGAAATATTCTGACTTTAAGACACTTGATAAATCTGCCTCAATGTGTGTTTATTCCTTGTGGTGTTATGTTTGCCTTTACCAGTGTTCACTTTTCAATCACAACTTTAATAGTTCAAAAAATAAAGCTGTGGCCTCTCCACATCACCCAAAAACAAAACTAGGAACAAGTCTTTATTTCAGTTTTGGTAATAGGATCTGTCCAAATTTGCCTCAGGGTTAAGGAGCGTAAAGTTGTCTTTTAGTTTACAAATCGCTGCAGTCATATGGAGTACATACCGTACAGGAATTACATAGTCTTTTTAGGCTTTCTGTAAACTTTAAATAAGCCGGTATAAATAGTGCAGGGAGTCTTTGACCACTTAGTCCCAGTATCTGCTGACAACATGGGAGGGAAGTACACGGCAGGAATTAGAGAAGAGAGATGCCTGGTTGTGTCGCTGTGCTCTCCCCTCCCTCTCCCCTTCCTTTCTGAGCCACCACATTATGCAGTGTACTGTGGAAGATGTGCCCTGTTATATTATGTATTATGCTGTATAAGGTGCAGCATAATGGGGCACATTTACTAACAGGGTCACCAGCATGAAGAAAGAAGAGGTGCTGCCCATGGAGCTGTCGCAGACCTCTCGCACACATGAAGATAGAAGAGGAGTTGCCCGGGCTGTCGGAATGGTGAGTAGTCAGTTAATTTTTATATATACCCGAGTATAAGCCGAGTGGGGAATTTTCAACACAAAAATTATACTCGAGTATATATGGTAATAGCCTTTCATCCTCATCCTATCCAGTTCTTAAACTCCTTTGTCACTTAGTCCAATGCTGCCTTCAATCTAATATCTTGTTTAGGGTTAGGAATGTCCCAGGATCCAGGAATGACGCGGCTGATGCCTTGTCTTGATTCACTGACATATACATTTATACACTCACACAGATCTGTTCCAGTAGCGGCTGGTCACATGGGGGGAAGTACACGGCAGGAATTAGAGATGAGAGATGCCTGGTTGTGTCGCTGTGCTCTCCCCTTCCTTTCTGAGCCGCCACATTATGCAGTGTACTATGGAAGATGTGCTCTGTTATATTATGTATTATGCTGTATAAGGTGCAGCATTATGGGGCACATTTATTAACAGGGTCACCGGAGTTCACAGAAAGTGCATTGTCTGACTATAATGCAGCGTGTGGCGATATCCTGCGTGTGTCGCTTCCCCGTTCAGGTCCCCTGGAGTTCAGCAGCTTTGTAGTGGTGCATTTAAGTGCTTGGGCTTATGACCCAATTTGAAAGTAAAATCCTGCGCTCAGTCTGAATGGCCCGCTTGTGCCACAATCCCAGTGCACACATTTCTTAAATACCTGTGCAAGCTGTTTTAGCCCGGAAAATGTACAGTCCGATAAAAGTGTGCAAGCGCGACCCTTAGTAAATAAGCCCGAATATGTATATAATGGTGCACATCCTCCATTCTTTTGTGGGGCAGGTCAGATTCCAGCCTCCCACCCCCCGACACTGTGGGCCCAATAGCAGCTCCTACGGCTGCTATCGCTGTAGTTACACCCCTGGCCAGTACAATTAAGCAGCCCTAAACCTCAGATTTCGATATCTTGCTAAATTTCATAGTGTTTTTGTAAAATAGCAGACAGGCACATAACGGTGTACGACACTGCGATAAAGAACCCGATTCACGTCCACATTGTTTACCCCATTCATGTGCACGTCTATCTGGTGAGGTCAGTCACATCCACAGATGTCCTATTTCACAATCCCCATGAACAGTGTTTTGTGTTCGGAACAATCGTGATCTTACAACGACCGAGAAATGATGTACTTGTTTGTCAACAGGAGAAGATGCTGAATTCATTTGAGTTCTGCGCTTTTCCTATCTCACTGGAATAGCAAACCTGATATTACAGCCTGGCCCGGGGCATGATGTGCAGGCATTTATTCTAGATACAACTGAAGTCCTGGATTACACACTTCAAGCATAAGAATCGGCAATTATTGTCCTTTTGTGCTTTGCAAAAACTTTTTTCTAACTTTTTCAGTTTTATATCACTCATTGAAACAAAATTTTAATAAAAAAAAAAAAATACTGTTAGTGGCCCCAATACATTCATCTGGCCTTTATAGGGGTTTTTCCTCCCATGAAGACAAGTTTCTTATATGTACTCAGGATAACAAAATAACACTTTCTCTAATTCACTGTTATTAACAAAGATACAGCATTTCACAGATATAATTCCCACCCATCTCTATCAGACCCGGTTTCCCCAGGTTCTGACTGTAAATCTTCTTCTGTCTATTGTTTGGCATATTTCTCTCATGAAAATCTCCTTTCTGCTCACTGCAATGTCTCTGCCTCCAGCCCCTCCCCCCTACATTCCAGGACCAGCTCAGACACAGGCACTTCCTTCCAGCAAGCATCACATGTCGACGAGACTAAATCTACAAGCTACAGGCAAGATAATGGGGGTCATTTACTGAGGGCCCGCATCGTGTTTTTCCGATGGGTTACACATATATTACCGGTTTGCGCTGATTTTTCCCTGAATTGCCCCGGGATTTTGCCGCAAGCGATTGGATTGTGGTGCACGCGACGGAAATCGGGGGCGTGGCCGTAAGAAAACCTGACGGATTCGGAAAAACCGACGTATTTTTTTTTTAAAAAAGTGTTGCTTGACACGCGCTTACCTGCACCCAGGGTAGGACGGTGAACTTCAGTGTACTCCGACGGATATTAGCGCAGCAGCGACACCTGGTGGACATCGGGGGAACTACTTTAGCGAATCGCTGGAAGACCCGAATCCTCCACAGAGAACGCACCGCTGGATCGCGACAGGACCGGGTAAGTAAATCTGCCCCAATATCTTTATAGCAGGGAGCTGTGTGTTTTATAGCTCAGTCAAATTTGAGACCGTTTGTGTGACATTATTGGGCTTATGGATAATATTTGTATACTAGGGGTGACTGTCCCGTACCATGGCTCTCTACATAATCGCACCAGTAGGTAGCAGTGTGTCCTCTTATCACTACTAGAGGTTATGGACTGTCCTGTACTATGGCTCTCTACATAAGCGCACCAGTAGGTAGCAGTGTGTCCTCTTATCACTACTAGAGGTTATGGACTGTCCTGTACTATGGCTCTCTACATAATCGCACCAGTAGGTAGCAGTGTGTCCTCTTATCACTACTAGAGGTTATGGACTGTTCTGTACTATGGCTCTCTACATAATCGCACCAGCAGGGGGCAGTGTGTCCTCCTATCACTCCTAGAGGTTATGGACTGTCCTGTACTATGACTCCCCATACCATCACACCAGCAGGGGGCAATGTGACCTATCGCTACTAGGAGTGAACGCCCTGTACCATGACCCCTCCCACACACACACCTTGTTACACCAGCAGGGGGCAGTGTGTCCTCCTATCACTTCTAGGGGTGACCATCCTATACCATGGCTATCTATGTAATCACACCAATAGGGGCCGTATATAACTCCACACCAAATTCTTTATACTCAACTCTTTATTCCTGTGCCCCGAATCTCCCTGGGCTGCATCAGCCGATATTACCTCTTCCTGCTTCCTCAGGATGCAGAAAGAGTTAAGCAGTGTGGAGGAGCACAGAGCAGTCAGGTCCGTGCACCGCTACAAGGTCCCTGCGGAGGATAGGAGCTCAGCAGGCAGGGCATCATGCTGTTATGCTGGTGGTGAGGAGGGAGAAATAATCGCCGCCAGCCCCGCCCCCACATTGGAGTCTGACAGGAGGGAACAGCAGCCTCTCAACTGGAAGGAGAAGAGGCCGGGACCACGAGTAGTGGGCGGAGCTAAGAAGAAGGAAGTAGTAGAAAGCCAGCAGGTGAGTGACACCTAGACAGGTGAATCAAAAGAGGTATCAGCAGGGATCAGAGGTATCAGAGGTGTAAGCAAGGCTCCAGGGGATGTGAGCAGGGTTCAGAAAGTGTGAGCAGGGGTCAAGAGGTGTGAGCAGGGGTCAGGAGGTGTGAACAGGGGTCAAGGGATGTGAGCAGGGGTCAAGAGGTGTGAGCATGGCTCAGGGGATGTGAGCTTGGCTCAGGGGATGTGAGCAGGAGGTGTGAGCAAGGGTCAGGGGATGTGAGCAGGAGGTGTGAGCAGGGCTGAGGGGATGTGAGCAGGAGGTGTGAGCATGGGTCAGGGGATGCGAGCAGGGCTCAGGGGATGTGAGCATGGCTCAGGGGATGTGAGCAGGAGGTGTGAGCATGGGTGAGGGGATGTGAGCAGGAGGTGTGAGCATGGGTGAGGGGATGTGAGCAGGAGGTGTGAGCATGGGTGAGGGGATGTGAGCAGGAGGTGTGAGCATGGGTGAGGGGATGTGAGCAGGAGGTGTGAGCATGGGTCAGGGGATGTGAGCAGGAGGTGTGAGCAGGGCTGAGGGGATGTGAGCAGAGTGTGTCTAGTCTGGCAGAGATGGCTGATTGCTGGAGGACTCTTGTAACAAAAAAGGGACAATCAGAGCAACAATATTCTTTTAACCCTTTCCAGCCAATGTTGAGGCACATCATCATTAGTGGAGGACATAAGTGTCACATCCTTGCTACAAAAGGCTCTTGCATGGAATTGTTTGAAAAACAAAAATCTTAATCCATCTTTTTTATAATATATATCCTCACAATATTACACTAAAATGTACATTTCAATGTTGCAGGGGGATGCAAGGTTTGGATGCCACGCAGGGATCCGCTACAATTAAGTGAGAGGAAAACCATTTCCCCTGTAGATTTTTTTTATGTTTGCATGTGTCATCCACCGAAAATAGGAGGGGGGTGAGTCTGAAGGCTTCTGGAGAAGGTTATGCAAATAGGTTTTTCTGGAGGAGGAAAAAAATAAAATGTTTTGTCTAAATCATGGACACTCCCTGCCCTAACTTCCAATGCTATTGCAATAGAGTAAATATGTTATTATTCTCCAGTCTTAAAGGGAATCTACCACCAGGATGAAGGATTATACACCAAGCACACTTACATGTGGTACATGTACACTGGTGTGTGTCCCATCAGGCAGGATCTGCTCTTCTTTTAGCCTCTTATTCCCTGTTTTTTTTTGTTTTTTTTTTGTTTTGTTTTTTTTTACAAAAAAAGAGCTTTTAAAGTTATGCGAATGAGCCTCGTGGGCTCCAGACTCAATAGCTGCATCATTTTTAAATCCTGTTTTGTAAAAACTAGAAATAACAAGAAAAAACTAGAAAATTAAAGAAGGGAAGATCCCACCAGAGGGGGCACACACCAGTACGTCAGTGTGCTTGGTTTACAAACCTTCATCCTGGTGGTAGATGTCCTTTAAGTGTCATACAAGAAGTTACCGTCCTGATGGTTTTATTGCATTGATTAAGAGACAGTCCCCTAAGGAGTTTTGAGCTTGTCATTATGTAATAATCTCAGAAAGCACAATTATAACCTGGTGATGAGATTTTCTTTCCTTTATTAATCTCGGATGACATGACACTTGACATTTCATCCTGGCTAATCAAAGACAATTAACCTGCAAACAAATCATTTACACTGCAGGTCTTCACCTCCTACAATATCTAATCCTTCATCCGCACAGTTCTCTCTACCCTCTATTCTATCTGACATTATATATACAGGTAGTCCCTGGGTTACATACAAGGTTACAGGTTTATTCTTAAGTTGAATTTGTATGTAAGTCGGAACTGTATATTTTATCATTGTAATCCCAGTCAGAACTTTTTTGGCATAATACAGCAGTGGATGGACGGCACTCTGCAGGTGTGCGGTGCTCCGGGTACGGCCTGGGCCTCAGTATCGTAGCAAAGGAGATCCCGGCACTCGCAGAATAGATGCAAATCGTGTTTAATAGTAAGATAGACTTACAGCATGATGTGCAGGGACACAAAAACAGGAACGCGTGCACGAGCCTTTATCAACCATACTGCATAGCTAAACATCACACACATAAATACAAAGTTGCGATCTAAGCCCCGCCCACTGACGTCACATCCTACCGGAAACGGGATCTCCGTGGTGTGACGTAGTGGCTTCAGGTATTTTCCTCGTTCTGATTGTGTTTCTAGAAGGAGAGATTGATGACAAAATCAAAGCGTTAATACATCGATATCAAGTCAAAACTAGAGAATAAATAAAACAGAAATAAAGCTTCAATTAGTGTAAACATAAGTATGTCTCAAATGAACTATCACAGTATTATGAAGAATCTCTTAAATCGTAATTGCGATTTAACCCTCGTGGTTCCAAGGTCCCCAAGGTATGTATCCAATAGGCCTCGCGGCGACGAAGAAGAACCTTGATATTACCACCCTCGGTGGGGAACTTGGACCTGTTCGATTACTTGGAACCTGAGCTGGGAGATAGAATGTTTCCTTTCGTGAAAATGGTAAGGAATAGGCAATAATCTGTTTTTACACCTAATGGTCGACTTATGTTTATTGATGCGAGATTTCACGGGTTTCCCCTATGTATAGGTATCCGCAAGGACACTTTATGGAGTAAATTACATTCTGGGAGTTACATGTAAAATAACCCTGTATCCTAAAGGGCTGGCCAGTGTGGGGATGATCTAATGTATCACCGCAAAGAATATTGGAGCATTCAGAACAGCTTAAACATGGGAATGTGCCTCTCTCTTCTGTGTCACCAAGAAAACTTGTTTTGGTAATTTTTGTGTGCCTCCCATGTCAGCCCGTATAAGTTTGTTCTGTAAATTTGGAGCCCTCTTGTTGCAAATTAAGGGTGGATTCTGAAACTCCTCAACTTTAGGGAACGATGTTCGAAGTATGCGCCAGTATTTCCTGACTATTGTGTCAATCCTGCTATTAAAGGGATGGTGTTGGTGGCTAAAGATTATCCTTTTTTCCGCTCGTACTTTAGGTCTAGTTGAGCCCATGGAAGCAGAACTTCTGGCCCCTTTGAAAAGGTGTTCGGGATACCCTCTGTCTCGGAATCTGGATTCCATCTCGTCCAGCCTATTCTCCCTAGTACTCTCATCTGACACTATTCTATGAACTCTTTGAAACTGGGAATTAGGGACAGATTTTTTTGTGGCATAGGGATGATTGCTGCGGTAGTGTAGAACACTATTTTTATCTGTCTCCTTCCTATATAAGTCCGTAGCCAAAGTCCCATCGGTCCTTTTGTATACCACTGTGTCCAAGAAGCTGATGTTCACTTCGTTATGGGTCATAGTGAACTGGAGTTCACTACGTATCGATTTAAGGTGTTGTAGAAAAATCTCCAGGGTCTCGTGTGGCCCCGCCCATACGCAAAACACATCGTCAATAAAACGACGCCATATTTTAACATGTCTTGAAAAGAGAGGATGTGTATATACGTATTCCTCTTCAAAGGTTGCCATATAACAGTTTGCGTAGGGCGGGGCCACATTGGACCCCATTGCTGTCCCTCTCTTCTGCAGATAGTAGTTATCCTCTACGAGGAAATAATTCTCAGAGAGGACAATTTCCAGTAGTTCCAACAAAAATGACCTCACTTCTACAGAAATGGATGCATCACGGTTCAACATTTTACCGACTGCTTCAATTCCCAGCTTATGTTCAATTGATGTATACAATCTGACTACATCTATTGTAACCAATAGGTCGGTAGGTGTGATATCGTCCAAGCGTTTAATCACATCAAGAAAAGATGTCGTGTCTAAAAGAAAAGAGGTAGTCTCCTTCACATAAGGTGTCAGAATCTTTTCTAGCACTTTAGCAGGAGGCGTCAGTACAGAGTTAGTGGAGGCCACAATCGGTCTTCCCGGTGGATTGACCAGGGTCTTATGGACCTTCGGTAAGATGTATAAAACCGGTATTACCGGATCATGATTAATTAAGAATCTAGCCATATTGTTATCAATCAGACCCTTCTGTTCAGTTGTATTGACCAATGTCAGGAGTCTGGTTTTAATCCGGGCTGTTGGATTAGACGATAATTTCTCATAGGTCGCCTGGTCGGACAGTTGGCGATATATTTCTTTACTGTAGGCTGCCTTGTCCATAATGACAATGGCACCGCCCTTATCTGCGGGCTTCAAAATTATATCCCTGTCCGACCAGAGAGACCTAAGAGCTCTGTACTCGTCACCCGTGAGATTGTTGGATATTACAAAATCTCCTAGTTTAAGATGTTGGTTGGTAATGGCTACATCCCTTTTCACTACATCAATAAAAGTCTCCACTGGGTGGAACCTTTTGGGGGGATTAAATGAACTTTTATTTCTCAAACCAAGATCACCTAATTTAAGAAGGGCCCCTGTATCGGAGAAAGTAGCATTAGAAGACACGGTAGCAATATCAATATTTGTAGTATCGGCAAAGTATGCTTTCAATCTCACATTTCTAAAGAACTTTTGCAGATCCAAGTCCATAAAAAAAGAGTCATATTTTCCAACGGGACTAAACGACAGTCCTTTTTGTAGTAGACTCAATTGGGCTAGATCCAAGTTCTTAGAAGAGATGTTGATAACTAAGCTGGGTACAGTACCTGAGACCGGGTCAGAGGTGGTTGAGGAGAACTTTTTTGGCCTCTGTGACATTTGGGTTTTAAAAATTTTGGGTTGTCATAAGAACCAGGATTAACAATAAAGCTTCATTACAGACACCATGGTAACTGTTATAGCTGATCATTGTAGCCTAGGACTAAAGTACAATAAATTACCAATATCCAGAGATCCGTTTGTAACTAGGAGTCGTATGTAAGTCGAGGGTTCTTAAGTAGGGGACCGCCTGTATATATATATGTTCTATATTTACTTTGAAGGGAATGTGTCAGCAATATTGGCCAAGCAGACTACAACCTGATTCTTTTTTTTTTCCATTTAACTGTTACAAAACCTTTATGGCTCCCTGTTACACATTTAACACACTGTAACATATTCAACACACACGGATCATGCATTCGTCGGACTGTTCACAGTTTTCAGGATCTGCGCAGCTTTGACAGGTATTTAACAGGGGTCTGCGGTGGGATTGTGTCGCACATGATCGGATTTTGGCGGAGCGGCACCGGCTTTCATGCAATAGAAATGGGGGGGGGGTCAGATGATCTGACCTGAGCGGGGAAGCGGCACATGTAGGATATCGGGCGCACGATCTTAGTGAATCGCGACACAGTGCAATATTTTTGGACAGTGCATTTTCGTTAACTCTGCAGGACCGAGTAAGTAAATGTGCCCCATTGTTACACATTTAGCACACTGTAACATATTCAACAGATTGTGAAATATTCAACACACTGTTACATATTTAACTACAAAAGTCACAAAGAGGTGAGATACAGATATTGGATGAGACGTCCTGGCCTGTCCATTCTAGTTCATCTCAAAGGTTAGAGTGCAAATGCTCCGAGCCCCAGAAAAATACTTCCGTAAGATTATCCACCACCAAATTGAAGAGTTAATCAAAGCAATCAAGCAGGTTCTCCTGACCAATCCATTGACTTGCCATATAGAGAAGTATTGCCCATCAGTCCATCATAGTGATTTCTACCACTACATCTCCTGCATGCAGTTGGCAAACCCCAGAATATTGCAGCTTGAAATCTTTGGTGGGACACACACTTTGTGCTGATGTTCACAGCAGTAAATAAAAGGGGAAACTCGGCAGCACGGAATGGTGGGTGCACATCCTTTGGATATAAGTCAAGAGGTCAAATAGGAATGTGGCAATGCTCCAAAATCTACAATAAGAGAACAAGATACATTCAGCCATGTGGCTCCAGTCTACAATTTAGATCGCAAACTTGACTCGAGATATTTCTTGTAGACATATGGGAGAATTAATCCAGTTCTACTATTAGTGTGTAGCCACCCTCTGTGATTGTTGCACTTTTAGACTGGAAGCTTCTCGACTGCTGGGGCATTTTTAATTCCATTGACTAAGACCCTCTGAAAGGGTTCAAGAATTACGAAAAAAACCCACAGGGGTAGAGCAGAGGTGAGGAATACACTTATCATGCTCTGCCTTCCAGTTACGGCATCACAAAGGTAGTTGTTGGTCCAGAGTCCAGGAAGGGGCAGAATCTCTCCAGTTGCTGCTGCTAATTAGTGGTCCTTTATGGTTCAGTTGAGACGATCAGTACTTTCAGGAGTGCCATAGCACCAACGACCACCACAACACTAGAACGCAATGCCAGAGGACGGTAATCAAACTGTGTCATTGCTCACCCTTGTCTCAGCCCCTGTGGGTTTTTCAGTTCTTGTAAAAAACCCTTAAGGTCAGTTTTCAGGCTTTCAAGAGCCCTGGTAGATCATTAGCATTGATAGTTTTCCTTTAAGGGTTTAAAGGCCTGATGAGAAGGTGATTGCATAGTCTATGTCAGGGTTCGGGTCAGCGGACCCGATGGACCGCCGCAGGAGACGGTACTAGGCAACACCTGGGACCAGAATCTAAGTGGCACCTGGTCTTCACCAGAGCCCGCCGCAAAGCGGGATGATCTTGCTGTGGCAGGGTGCGACTAATCCGTGGAGGCAGCCGAAGGTTAAGGTAGAGAAACACAGTCCAGACTTGAGGTAAGGCACAGGCAGGCAGTCAGTGCAGGCAGCAGAGAAGCAGAGGTCAGGTCCGAGGTCTTGACAGGAGATCAACAAGGGACAGGAACAACAGCAAGGAATGCAAGGGAAGCTTTCTCTATGGCATATGAGCACATAGATCCGTCGGTGACTGATGGGAACAGCCGACCTTTATGGAAAACCCGGAAGTGCTAGCCCCAGTCAGCGGCACGCTGGCCTAGGGAGCGGGGACGTGCGACCAAGCCGGGATGGAAGTTGGAGTCTGGAGAGGTGAGTACGGGCCGGGGGGTGCTGTATCACAGAGAGGGGCACGGGTGTGTCCACTATCCGTGACATGGATTGCACCCATGGGGCAGTCTACACATATTCCAGAACTTCTAATATGACTAAAACCCTGTTGGATATCTTTTAGGTTTCAAACTATCAGAAATTTATATCGGGCACCAAATAAAAACACAGGGGCAAAATTATTTAAGGGGAATCTTGATTAGGACAACCCCACAAACAAGTAATAAGTCACATTTCCCTTTAAGTCTATTGACTTGTGATTGCTGAGCACTAGCAGATTTCCAGAAATTCTTCAGGTCAGCCAGAATTTTCATAACCGAAGCAGAGCATATACAGTCATTAATGCTCAATATCAGCAGAAATATTTGGCTGAAGGATCAAACAAGTAGTATTAGCTAATAACTCACATTGTCTGATTGGGGCCAGTTAATACTTTAACCAAGAAGGCAAAGTAATAGATTAGAAGGGCTGTCCAACGAGAACACAAAGTCTTGTCTTTCATCCATGTCCCAACCTGGAGCTAGAAAAAGAAGTACCGGTAAGTCAATTTGACTTTGGAATAAACCTTTTTGTATCTAGAAATGTCCAATCTAAATTGGAACAAAAATCAGTTTACACCCACTTTGGGTGTAAACTTAAATGGGTGTGCCCATGAAAGAAAATTCTCAAATGTTAACCCCCTAGTGATGTTTACACAATAAAGATAACTTTTAGCCCATTACTTTGCAATTTTACTCAGTTTTATTGCAGTTTTTGTCCCAATCACTCCCTAGGCTGGTCACCAAGATTTAGCAATGTTGGCAGGCACTAGCTGAGCAGACACTTCATGGTTCTTCTCTGCTATGAGATGCTGTGTGCTGACCATGTGCTGAGATTATCAGGGTACAGGGTTTATCTTCACTATCATTTAGCTTCTAAACATTGTACTAGTATCTGACACAGAAAAAGAGAGATCAGATTAGTCATGAAATGGATATAAGACACAATAACACACTCAGCTTTGCTATCTCACCTAATGAATAAAACAGACAGTCAGCTCTGCTATGCCTACCCCCTCACAGATCCAGACCTTATCTTTTCTGTATAGTTTGTACAGCAGGTCTCCTCTGTACCTGCCTGTGTCTGTGCTCTCCACCTCCTGCTGCTCCCCCTGCAGTACAGGAGAAGCTATTCATGCCAGAGGAATATTCCCGACCATAGATAGAAGTTTGTGGTCGTATCCAGGGACAACCAAAATATAAACAGCAGGACTGATTGAGACAGGTTGGACTTGTATCTGTAAAATGCTATATTTTTGTTAACAACAGTGAATTAGAGAAAGTGATATTTTGTTATCCTGAAAATATTTAAGAATCATTTCTTTGTGGGAAAACTCCTTTTAGGATAAGCACTTATAAGGTAACGTATTATGAGAGAGAACAGGTGTGAACCGCAACGTTTCCCAGGTGGCTCCTCCTTCCTCAGGCCTGGCTACTCCTGAGGAGGATGAGCCACATCCGAAATGTTGCGGTTCACTCGTTACCATTCTCTGTGTGACCTCATGGACTGCAGGACGCTATACACGTAATACGTTACCATGGACATTTGAAGTTATAGAAATGTGGTGATGTATGAATTCCTTAGTATATATGGTATATAAAGTGAGGTATAATTGCTGCACTTGAGCACTTTGGTTCTGTACAGCAATTACATTTTAGTATAGCTTGTATTCATTACATGTGTCCGAAAAAACTGTCTTTATTATCTTGGTGCACTTTTTAGGATACTTTGTATACTACCCACTTTGAATTTTTCCGTTCATATATATTTTTTGGATGAGGTAGTTTATTCTCAGTTGTATGTTGACATTGCATGGATAGTCTGTATTTTTGGCTCTAACCCCTCTAATAAGCTTACTACCTTTACTTTATTTTTCATAGAAGTTAAAACTGCCTCTAGATTCTGTGGGGTAGTTAGATTCATTGGGGGTCATTTACTAAGGGCCCGATTCGCGTTTTCCCGACGTGTTACCCGAATATTTCCGATTTTCGGCGATTTTCCCTGTATTGCCCCGGGATTTTGGCGCACGCGATCCGATTTTGGCGCATTGGCGCTGGCATGCACGTGACGGAAATCAGGGGGTGTGGCCGAACGAAAACCCGGCGGATTCGGGAAAACCGCCGCATTTAAAAAACAAAAAGTGTTGTGGAGCTTGCACTTACCTTCACCAGGAATAGGCCGGTGTACTTGAGTGCATTTCAGCGGACTTCAGAGCAGCAGCGACATCTGGTGGACGTCGGAGGAACTACCTTAGTGAATCCCAGCCGGACCCGAATCCACCGCAGAGAACGTGCCGCTGGATCGCAAATGGACCGGGTAAGTAAATCTGCCCCAATATGTACACACATTGAACTACTGATTTATGCAATATTTGGTGAAAGATACTGGGGCACATTTACTTAGGGTCCGGGTTTTTGGCGCATGGGATTGGATTGTGTCGCATCGGCGCCGGCTTGCATGTGACAAAAAACGGGGGGGCGTGGCCGTCAGAAAACCCGCCAGATTCGGAAAAATCGCTTGACACACACTTACATGCACCCGGAATAGGATGGTTAACTCTGGCGGACCTTGGCGGACCTCAGCGCAGCAGTGACACCTGGTGGACATCGGGCGCACGGACCTTAGTGAATTCCGGTTGGACCAGTGTCGGAGAACCCGACAATTGGATCGCAACTGGACCGGGTAAGTAAATCTGCCCCACTGTGTGCTATAAGTAACAGGTTATCTTCTTGCCTGTCCATGCACCTTTTGTCCATGGGCCGAGTCCCTTTAAAAACAAAGATTCTAATTTTGGTTGAATTTACAAAAATAAAAAAAAAACAAGCTAAATTGTTTAACCATTACTGAAATACACTAAAACCTATAAGAAATATAAAATGTAAGCTAACATACCTGATACAATTGCAGTATCTGTGATTTAAGCTTCAGTCTAGAAGCAAGGCCATTAAATGAGAACAGCTTCGGGTTAAAGATAATTGTGCAAAATTGAGAAGAACCTTTAACCTGATGCCTTCTTCTGCAGATATGTACAAAAATATAAAAAAAAACCTCTAATAATACAGCTGGGCCAACTATACATGCTTATTAAATCAACCACAAGATGCTCCGTGCATAATACATGATCTCCAATGAGCCTTGCACGTGCCACTGATGCATGAAGACATTGTACAATGGAGGGTGAATACATTGTGACCTGTCATAACCAGACAATGCATACTAACATTTATTAACATTGAATTGGCCATAAGCTGCACTAACAGACCTCAAAGAAGACTCAACTAGCTAAAAATATATTTCATGGGCCCTGGTACAATAGCTTGTAGCCCTCAGAACATCATATCTTATAGAGCAGTGGTGGCGAACCTATGGCACGGGTGCCAGAGGTGGCACTCGGAGCCCTCTCTGTGGGCACCCAGGTCATCACCCCAGCATGAAGTTCACCAGACAGGCCTAAAAGAATCTTCCTACAGAATCTTCCAACAATGATAGATGAATTTGCCCTCCTCCTTTTCAACTGTGTTGGTGTCTTTAGGAGGCTGAACAATTGAAAGTTATCAAAGAACAAGGAGAAATAAATTACTACTTATATTGCTGTGCTGGTACTTTGCGATAAATAAGTGGCTTTTGGCTAAAGTTTGGGCACTCGGGCTCTAAAAGGTTTGCCATCACTGTTATAGAGTATCTAAATAAATGTTCACTTATATTCTGAGCTTTGGTTCCTCGGGGGCGGTGCCAATGCAGAGTTAACGGCCTTAGCAACAATTTCCATCCCGGCTGATTAAGCAGAAGGTACAAAGAGGACTAAGGTCTTGATCTTTCATGGTCAAGTCACCATTCCAAATTTGCCTATTTAACTATTAAGATTGCCTCGAAAGTCTTATGGAACTGAGCTGTGATGCCAGAGATGAATCCTGTGAGACTGGAGTGGGAACGTTAATTTAGACTCCTCTTTCTGTCCCTCTATAGCTGTGCCGGGCAGTGGACCTTGAAGAGGACACACTTCTTGTCTTATTACTATGGTCTCAACCAGCTGATCGATGGGACCACATTTTAGAGACCCAGATAATCTTCCCTTTAGAATGTTTTGCCCTCCTTTGTATACTTAACTTTAGGTTCCAATATGCCAGTGATGGCGAACCTTATAGAGGCCGAGTGCCCAAACTACAACCAAGACCCAGTTATTTATCGCAAAGTGCCAACACAGAAATTTAATTTGGGATTTATACTCCCTTCTCTGTCACAGTTTTCATTGATACCATCACCCTGAGGACACCAATAAGGCAGAAAATAGTCCCATGTACAGCTGTCACTTTAAAATACCTCTGTGCACAGCAAGTCCTGGGCTGTCTGGAACTGCAGGAAGATACCTGGAGTCATCTCTGGTGATGGCCTGAGTGCCCACAGAAAGGGCTCTGAGTGCCACCTCTGGCACCAGTGCCATAGGCTAGCCATCACTGCAATATGGGAAGAACTTTATCTCTTGGTAACATAAGTGACCAATTGTACGATATGTACAAGAAAAAAAATACTATAATACTGCCCTCTATGTATAAGAATATAACTACTATAATACTGTCCCATATGTACAAGAATATAACTACTATAATACTTCCCCCTATGTACAAGAATATAACTACTATAATACTGCCCCCTATGTACAAGAATTTGACTACTATAATACTGTCCCCTATGTACAAGAATATAACTACTATAATACTGCCCCCATACTTGCCCTCGACTATGACAAGAATCATAACTACATAATACTGCCCCTATTGTAACAGGAATATACTACTATAATACCACTGCCCCCTACCTGTACACAGAAGATAACACTATATACTGCCCCTAGAACCAAATATAACCGATAATACTTCCGCCCCCTATGTACAAGAAATATAACTAACTATAAGAACTCCGCCTCATGTACAGAAATATAACACTATAATACTGCC
>WNYA01000562.1:801-38911 GCA_019512145.1 Engystomops pustulosus
AGATATGAGATAGAGAGATATGAGATAGAGAGATATGAGATAGATAGATATGAGATAGATAGATAGATAGATAGATAGATAGATAGAGTTTGGCTAAATCTTTATGGGAAGCAAAGGTTTTGTTTCTTGCTTATTGTCCACCTGTGTATATGTAGGAAGTTGTGCTCTGGTCTAATACTGTGTAAAACCACAGGAAGCTGCAGCCCCGGTCCTGTCTCCTACCACCCACAGAAGCCGCTGGGTGCTTATATCACTAGTGACTGATATCACAGCCTCTCCCTCTCTCATACCTGGTCAGTAGGAAACCTGTGAAATACATGTCAGTAACAAACTCAGGGGGCAACTATGGAGGCTGCTCCCCCAATATAGGTGTAGTAGATGCATAGTTGTGCATTATGAGTGTGAGACTATAAGGGTCACATTATGAGGGGCACACTATGAGGTGGTCATACCATGAGGGTCACATTGTCAAGGTCACACTATGAGGGTCAGATTGTGAAGGTTACACTGTCACAAACAATAAGGGTCACTATGATGTTCACACCATGAGCCTTGAAACCCTTATTCAGTGCACCGCACTATGGATTCTTAGGAATTCTGATATTGAAGTACAGGAAGTTATATCAGGAAAAAAAGTATTTTTTTTAATAATAAGATGCTTTTTTTATAATTGTTTCTTTAAATGTGTTTATAAGGGGCCAGTAAGAATATTTTTTGATACATAGCTCCAAATACTCAGCATATTGTATACACAAATATAAATAACCGCCTGCAGCCACCACTGGAGGGAGCCTAATGTATACTGAGTTATCATTGTGTTCAATGTATAAATGTATACGGTAAGCT
Organism: Engystomops pustulosus; assembly: GCA_019512145.1. Lineage (NCBI taxonomy): Eukaryota > Metazoa > Chordata > Amphibia > Anura > Leptodactylidae > Engystomops > Engystomops pustulosus. The sequence continues at coordinate 1,648 of WNYA01000562.1, forward strand.
CCTAAAGGGATCATCTTGTGAAAGACACTTGAAACCTATTAAGATGAGGTTAAGTGTTTTATCACTGGGGTCCAATTGTTTAGATTCAAGTGATTAATTTAATAAGTCTTCCATATGGATAGAATAATGAGCTCTCTACGGTGGCCACTTTGTTAAACTTTGAACGTAATTGCAAAGCCCCATAGCGTGAATGAACAAATCATCATGAAGATGGGGCTCCAGAAGGTCTAAGGACCTCTCAGTCCACCATTCGACCAATCGCTGGAGAGACCCATGAGGTTGACTCCAAGTGATCATAAATTTATTCTCTATACTGCAGATAAGGATATTTGTCTTCATGGAACAACCCTTTAAGCTCCATAACTATTTTCCGTACTTTAAGCAGGGACACTGTCTGGAGAAACTCTCAATGATCATGGCACCCTCTTGTGGGTCTGATATTTGCTGTGAGGTGACCTGAAATAAGATGCTAGTCCCACCAATGCCTCGTTAGTGCAGGAACAGGTCTATTCCCCTACGGAGTACTTTCAGAATACTCGGATATTGGCATGCGTCTTACAGTCTCTGATATTCAAGAACAAAAAACCTTGTTTGAAACAGCACCACACTATCTATGGACTGTGCAGGTAAATTGCATCCAACCCTTAAAACACACAGTCCGGGGCAAGGGATTATCATTTTTATGTTTCCTCGGGGGAGGAGCCTGCAGAGGGCTAAACCATCAGTTACTGCTCAGGAACTATAATCGTGGATAATAATTCCAGAGTATGGGGCACGAATTGTTTAGGACACAGGTTTTACAGGAAATGACTCATTTGTAAATGCAGAATTGATATTATACTTTTTGTAGGTGAATAAACCCCAAAAGTGGATAGAAGTACATGTGACTGAGCAGGGGGGGGGTGTGTTGTGTAATGTTTGTCACGGTGGGGAAGTACGCTTTCATTTATTGTGTTTGTAACAGCAGTGAGAGGATGATGACACGCCACCATCTGAACTACTCGCTGTGCTGGTGCCTCTCTGCTCCTGGCTTCAGTTAAGTGGCCTGCGGGAATTTCTAATACATCATGTAGCAGATATGGCAAAAAATGTGGTAAAATCCATAAAAATGGAAAGGTTTTTTTGTATCTTTATATATTTTTTCCTTTTTTACTGAATGTTCGTCGTCGGGTCTCAGAAACTGAATTTAATGCCAATTTCCTTTTCTATATATGTGTTATATATATTATATATATATATTATATACAAAGGACAATTAAACAGGAATATAATGACACATTTAAAGCTATTTTTTTGCGTAGCTCCAACGTCCTGGCCCCAGTGATTTGTAGGGACCTGCCTTTTCTTACAGTATGGCCGCTCCGTCCTGTAAGGCATTAATAGGGGGACTTGCGCTCGCCCATTAAAACATCCCTTTAACAGGTCATATATAAGGTCATATTTGTATCCATATATAGTATGTATGATTCAAAAATGTAAAAAACACACAATATTTTTTACATTTTTTGACTAAATCACCCATGGACTGCCTTTAGGTAAATTCCTACAAATAAAATTGTTGTGGGATATTACCTTCAGATATTTTTTTACCTTCACATTTATTATTCTTTCCGCATCCTTCAACAGATTTTTTCTTTGTCCTGCGCTTGTGCTTTTTTTACAACACTCCGCTTTTTTTTGTCATTCAATTTGGGGCATAGCTTTTGAATCCTCAACACTTTTCTTGCGCTCTATTATCCATTCACTTTGTTTGGAGTCTATTATACAAAAAATAGCAGACCCCACACATAAATAAATGACCCCCAATATGTCGTCCATATTTTGTGTGCATAGAACTGGACCTTATAGACTCTATGGGGAATTTATCATCAAGTTCCTAAAGGGAAAACTTTCTAGTTTCCCAGGAAACCAATCACGTCTCAGCTTTAATTTTACAAACAGCTGTGGGGAAATGAAAGCTGAGCTCTGATGGTTTGCCGTGGAAACTAGAGCATGTTCTGCTATAAAAGACTATGATAAATCTCCCCCGATGGTACATTCACCACTAACGTCCGGTAACCTAACATATTTTCATTTTGTGAAGTTGGTGTCTGACACAACTGGATCCTTAATAGTTTTAAGACAGGGTTTTTTTTATTGTAAGTAAGGTCCACTAAAAAGCACGAGCAGAGCCAAACGATCAACGCGTTTCAGCGCGTTCTGACGCAATTCGTCTTAGTCATGATTGGATTATGACTTCATGCACCTATTCGATGCAGTGTTGACAGACTTAAATTCCACCGGTTGAGTTGAAAAGTCTTTCCTATGAGGACTGCTCATGTTTTTCAGTACGGTACAGTAGTCCTTCGTAGGATTTGTATCTATTATGCAGCAAACATCACGTCCGTAATCACAGAATTCACATAGTCAAGTAAAAGTTGGACTTAAAGGGCACCTACCACCCGAATTCTACCTATAAAGTAGATTCGGGTTGTAGGTATAGTGATGGGACGTAGGATAGCCTTTTTTGGTAATCCTCACGTCCCGGCTATTCTTTTAGAAAACTTTAATGCAGGCATCATGATTTTTTTTATGCGGTCTACTTCGTCGTGGCGAGGAGCTACCTGACAGTGAGGCCCTCGTCCGATTCCCCCGGCATCTGCGGCCTTCTGCGCATGCAGCAGTAGCTCTGGCCCCGGCGAGCGGCCGCGGCCAGGCGCTGAGGTCGACCGAAGATTAACTGGTAGGCGGAGTAACGTGGCTAACTGGGGCGTGGAGTAGCCGCGACTAGTTGCCTCAATGTCCGGCTACTCTCCTCCCCAGTAGCCGCATAAAAAATTTCATATGCCTGCATAAAGGTTTTCTAAAAGACACGGGCTACCGGTACGTCCCAAAGTATCCATCCCTCTCACCTACCACCGCCTTCTACTTTATAGGTAGAATCGGGTTGGTAGGTGCCCTTTAAGGGACTCTCGGGTTTCAAATCCCCACAAGTAAAGACCAGAATTTTTTGGAACTCTTTTATAGCGTTTGTTCCATGTTTATCCTTTATGCAACATTATATACCCAGTGAACTGGGGCGAGGGGCTATCACAGCACTCCCCCAAGTCTCAATCATTGACATCTCTCATAGAACAAGTGAGATTATCGTTAGTGACAGAGCAGTTGGCAACCAATCGGAGCTCTGCTCTATTTTCCAGCAGCTGTTTATAAAATGAAAGCGTGAGTTCTGATTGGTTTCCATGGGAAACTTGAACAGTTCTGTATCTCATACCACTACTGATAATCTCCCGCAGGGGTTGGGCAGTGGAAAATCATGTACTGTCAGACAAGACTCCGCCCCTGGTCGCCAGAACCTATTTGTCATTAAGATGAAAACAAAAGTTTTATCAAAAAGAACAGATAAGGTATAGTTATAAAACCATGAATTCTACACCATGAATAGTCGTGACTGCCAAACGCGTAGGTCTGGATGTTGGTCTTTTTGGAACGTTTTGTTTTTTCTGTTTTTTGATCCAATAAAAGAGATTTTTACAATTTATGCGTTCAAGTCTGTGGAGTAGTGCCGGGATACTTTTCTTTTAATGATTCAGGTTTCCGGACTCTGGTAACATGGTGTTACCTTTTTGTTACTGTTGGCCATAGACGTTGTCAGACAACTCTCCAAGACAGACAAGTGAAGGTCAGTTAAATTAAGGCCATAATGTATTTACTACTCATTTCTTCCTGACAGCCAATCAAGAGCCTACGCTGGTTTTGGGGTGGTGAACCGCTCTTAGAACTGTCCCGCCCACCTGCACTCCCACATCCTGTACGAAACCGTCTGGAAATTTAAGTCTGGAAACGTGATGGTTAAGATGGCCGAAGTTGGGAATATGAAACTTTTTTCTACATACCAATTCATAACCCGTATTAAAACGGTCAAAAATGGAACAGCTATAGTCATAGAACCTCTAGCCTGAGGATCTGGGGAATACCACAGCCGAATTATACTCACCAACAGCAATCCACAGGGTGTCATTCAAGCTCACTGTGTATGGTAAGTCTGTGTGGATAGCGGTGTAGCCCAAACCAAAACCAAGATTATGCTGAAATAGCACCTCTTGAGTATTTAAAGGGAACCTGTCATCAGAAATTGGCCTAATAACCCCTACCGTAATGTTGTCAAGGTATTTGAACACCTTCCAGTCATGTTTCTTTCACGACCCATGGTATTGGTCTCCATCCGAAATCAACTTTCAAGTTAGATGTATAAAGCCAAGAGAGAGTTTTCACTGAGTCAGCTCTCCCTGTCTCTGAACAACTCTACCATGGGATTGCACTCATGCACAGACTCAGAGATCTACCACGATGTCCCTGAGAGACTATCAATTACCAGTGAAGGGGGAATTTTTAAGGCAAGGGAAAATTGTGACTTCAATGTTTAACTCTCCGCTCGTCTGGACATTCAGTTTGAATTTAGTTTAATCCATCTGCCATATACATACTTTTCCTGAATTGGATGTCCTTAAAAAAGTGAAGATATTAAAAAAGTGTGTAAAGATATTTTCCCCAAAATATAGTTATGTGGTGCCTTAGAAAGAAAATTCTTGTCCTTGGATACGACCTCTGCCGGAGTGATTGTTCAAAGAACCAAATTGTTTTTACATTTGAAATTGACAGGAGTAATTGCATGTCCCACAGCCGTCCTGTGGTAGTAAATGCTGAATCTGGGTGGTCAGGAAGACACATGCCACAGGCCACAGCTGCCAGGGTGCGGGTTGGTTGTATCCATGGACAGCTATCTAGTTTAAGGGCTAACATGACTACTTTTATGGAAAATTATCTTCACATATTTTGTAATAACAACCAATTAAAGAAATTTATATACAGGCAGTCCCCTACTTAAGGACACCCGACTTACACGCGACCCGTAGTTACAGACGGACCCCTCTGACCTCTGGTGAAGCTTTCTGAATGCTTTTCTATAGTCTCAAGCTGCAATGATCAGCTGTAAGGTGTCTGTAATGAAGCTTTATTGATAATCCTTGGTCCCATTACAGCAAAAAAATGTTTAAACTCCAATTGTCACAGGGGCAAAAAAGTTTTTTGTCTGTATCTACAATTTTAAAATATACAGTTTTGACTTACATACAAATTCAACTTAAGAACAAACCTCCAGAATCTATCTTCTACATAACCTAGAGACTGCCTGTATATGGCAGCTGAATTAAATTAAACACAAATGGCAAGGTAAAAACACCCCTTAAATCAGAAATGAACATAATTTTGTGGCAACAAAATCCAAACAAGTAAAAAAAATATAAAACCAAAAATAACAAAATAGTAAATTTACAAATTTGTTTGCCTGGTCTGAAAGTAAAATTACAGAATGTGATGAAAATTAATAAATATGTTTGTCCAATTAAAAAAAAATGTTATCCAATTTGCAGCAGAAGTGTAGTAAAAAAAATTGCACAAAGCAAAAATATTGCAAAAAAGCAGGCACTTATTATCTTTTTTAAATGTAATTTTTAAATTTTAATCACACAATTTAGTATTATTTTCATGTTTTTTAAATCGCTTCCCATAAGCTCCTTAGGAAGGCTACTCTATCGTAAAATAATTAGACCTGCTTGCATTGTTATATTCAATTGGTTGCATTGGTAATACCTTCAGCAGAGAAGTAAGATAGATCAAAAAAAATGAGATTATGACAAATAGGTCACATCTCAGACCATTTCTTCGTGTGCTGTCGGAGCTTTTTGATGCTTATCGCCTCCGTTTTTTGTAGATTTTGTGAAACTCAACTCTCACTGGCTCTCCGTTTAACGATAGCCATGAAGAAATTTAAATAAAATTAGAATAGAGCAAAAGAGCTCTTTTATTTCATATCTATCAATAGATTCCATCGAGAATCCCGGGACTGCTATGGGAATTCGGTTTAAAGTTTTAAAATCCTTTCTACGAGAATTTGTGAATTCTGAAAGTGATATATCACTGATGCATTTTTCAAAACAGGAAAAAAAAAACAGTTAAGAGAGACAGGAAACATAGACGAAAAAGAGGCGAGGTTACAGGAGATAGATCACAAACCACTCTGGAGGAAGTGAATGATCAATCCAAAGCGATTGTATAATAAATATAGGCCATAAAGCAACAAAAAAATATTTTGGATTGTCAGGACCAGCACATGTTGAAAGTGGCTGTATCCAACTAAAAAGCTGTTACCAAAAAGTAAAGAAACAACAGAATATGAAATAGACATTCAGGCAATTTAAAAATAATTTGAGGGAAATAGGTACATAGCAGAATAGTCAGATATAAAGAGGTATTCTTACAGCTCTTTCAAGTATTGATTCTCAGATATTGATGCCACTGAAGGAAAATATAAACAATACTTAGATGGGTAGTCATTGCCTAAACTCCTGAGAAAAAGAGGACGTTGACTCTCCCACCCAATCACGGTTAAGACGAGTTTAGAAGGAGACGTATCCTCCACTAGACGTAAGTGTCCCTGATTGGATGGGCTGCGCTGGGGAGATTTATGAAGATTTGGAGTCCTTCTCCTTCCCTTGTATGATTGAGGTATGGGACAATAAGGGTAGTGGTAGAACTGTCGGAATCATGGTATGAGAGCAGGTATAGCCTCTAATTAGGAAAAAAAACAAAAGATCCATTTGACGGGGATCTTATCGTCCTATCTCTCTCTTGAATGCTGACGCCAAGGTATGGCATTAAATTGCTGACTAACAGATAAGTTATGTCCGGCTTTGGTTCACAAAGATCAGTGTGGCTTTGTGGAGGTCGCACTATTGGCACCAATAGTCAGCGGTTGTATTCTAGCATACAGTTGGGTGGAGGGGGGTCCGCTCCATCCTGTCGCTGGATGCCTCTAAGGCCTTTGACAGGTGGAGTTGGACTTCATGGGAGTGGTAAGGAGAGATTGGATGGGCAAGGGTTTGTGCCGTGGGGTTGATTCGGTTTATATCGATCCTAGGCACGAATTCAAGGTTAAACGTGGACTTCTCTTCGCCCCTTTTCCTCTGACACGAGGTACAAGACAGGTTTGTCCCTAATCCCCCCTGCTCTCTTGCCTCTGTTATTTATCGAGCCCGGCATCATAAAGATCATGGGCATGTGGAAGAAGATCAGAGGTGCAGGTGTGGGGGGATCGGGGTAAGGTAAGATCATGCTGATATGCCGACGATTTATTCTCTGCCTTAAGGATTCAGGCACATCAGTTCCGATGGTGCTCAGTAAGATCAATAATCGGAAGGTACTCGGGATTGATTAAGTAAGTTAAAATCTGTAGTTTACCCTTAGATGGAGAACTCGTGGTACAATTTAGAAGCCTAGATCTGAAGGTCTCCAATTCTTGAGTATTGGGCCTGCGGTAACTCACAGGTTAGTGTATACTTATTCTGACTGGTTCCCCTTCTGACGAAACTAAAACATACGGGTAAACATGGGCTCTCTCCCGGTAAAGTCGAGACTGAGAGGGTTGTCTTGGTTTAGACTATCTAATGCCCCAACTTCTCTAGTATTTGTGAACCTGCCAGCGCTGGATGATAAAAAAGGTTTGGACTTATCCGTCCACGATTTAATAAACTCTTATGGGGGAGGAAAAGGGGTACGCCTATAGCAGGAATCCTCAATCGAGAGACAAAGAAGAAAGGGGGTCTTTATTCCTTCCCCTTTGTTCATTATTTCTGGCGGCCCCCAAAACTCCAATTTCTTGTAGAAAAAAATTGAAGGAAAGCACCATTTTTGGCATATTGCAAAATTGGAAAAAAGATTGGAATCCATACTTTGTGTTATCTAGAGTGGGACATCTGAGGGAGCCGGGGTTGCGAAAAACATCCCGTGGGTTAGCATTTATTTCAAAATACTGGTAGAGAAGGTGAAAACGTTATTAAGGAGTGAGGGTGGATTTCACATTTACACCACTCTGGGACAATGTAACATCAGAAGTTTTGTGAAATGGAGGGATGTTGAATTTTGGAAAAAAAGGGAATTATTTCACTAGAGCAATTTGGGGATAGATGGGTGATCTACCATCATTTCAAATGGGTTAATATGGGTTTTCTTAAACAGCAGATATATTTAGGTATTAGTTCAGCAACGAACAGTACCTATCACACCGGTTCAACCTGTCACATCAACTCTCGACTTCCTTTGTCTATATTTCTATTAATAGGTTAGTTTAAGACTGAAAGGAGGAGGAATTTCACAAATATTAGTAAAAACGGAGTGACTCTATTAAATTATCTAAATCTGTATGTTCTTATCGAAAAGACCCTCCAAACCAGGATCTGAGTCACTCAGCACAAGTTTAAGTGGAGGGAATCAAGTTGGTTTTATACTAAAGCCACAATGGGGGGAGATAATATGGAAAGTGGTTTAGAAGCTCAATTAACTTAATTCACGATGTCACAATGAATTCTGTATAGGATTTATTGTTTCTCCACAGCTTTTGTTATAGGATAGGATAAAGACAATCTATTGCACCGAGGTGTAATAGATCCCAATGCTGACATTCCACATTCATGGGATGTCCACGATTCGAGATGTATTGGTCGGAGATATTGAAACTATAGGAGACGGGTAGGCTGCGCCCTAGTGCGAACGGCCACCCTCGGCCGCCTACTGGGCTTATCTCCCCTACCATAGGCCCAGATCCAGTCTGATCTGATTTTGAAGGTTCTTTTTATGCAAGATGGGTTCTGATTAAACAATGGAAAGATAGCATCGCTCTCGGGGATGAGAGAATGGCAAAGTATAGTGGAAGTACAAAGTCGTATGAATGTACATATGAAAAAAAGATATGAAGTAGTAGAAACCTTAAGCAGCTGTGGGGTCAATGGGAGTCCGAAAAAAGCCATGAATTTTTCTGGTTCGGTTTTCCTTTTTTTTTTTTTTTTTTTTTTTTTGTTCAGCTCCAGCCGGGTTCAGGGGGAAGTGTTGTTTTTTCTTTTGTTTTGGAAAATATATTGCATTAAGGGGGGGAGGGAGTGGGGGATGAAAATACACATGATAATTGGACTTAATGGTGGTTGTGGAAAATACAATAATGTACACTGTGAGTAGGTCTTTTGTTCACTATGTAATAATTTCAATAAAAAATCTATTTAAAAAATTAAAAAAAAAAAAAGGTGGTATTTAATGAAGCTTTATTGATAATCTTGGTCCCTTCAGCAAAAAATGTTTAAACTCAATTGTCACCGGGCAAAAAAGTTTTTTGTCTGTATCTACATTTTAAATATACCGTTTTGACTTACATACAAATTCAACTAAGAACAAACTTCCGGAACCATCTTCTACATAACCTGAGACTGCCTGTATATGGCAGCTGAATTAAATTAAACACAAAATGGCAAGGTAAAACACCCCTTAAATACAGAAATGAACATAATTTTGTGGCAACAAAATCCAAACAAGTAAACAAAAAAATAAAACCAAAAATAAACAAAATAGTAAATTTACAAATTGTTCGACTGGTCGTGAAAGTAAAATTACAAGAATGTGAAGAAAATAATAAATATGTTGTCCAATTAAAAAAAATGTATCCAATTTGCAGCAGAAGTGTGAAAAAAAAATTGCATAAAGCAAAATATTGCACAAGCAGGCACCTACTATCTTTTGTAAATTTATTTTTAAAATTTAATCACACTAATAAAACATTCGAATTGCAATCTTTTCTAAAACATTGTTAAAGCAAAAGTTGTCAAATGTCAACTTGTCTTTAGAGGGTTTTTTTTTTTAATCTCCTAAAAAAATTTAGGAGAAGAATTAGAAAATTATTTATTTAAAAAAGTATTTATAATATAATAATAATTATAGTATATATATAATAATATAAAATAATTATAATATATTCATATTAAGTAGTGATTAAGTATTCTTAATTTATTCTTTTAATATCGTCAGTGTTCCTAAAATAATTCTAAGATGATAATATATACAGGCAGACCCCGGGTTACATACAGATCAGTTTCTGTAGGTTTGTTCCTAAGTTGAGTTTATGTAAGTCAGAACTGTATATTTATCATTGTAACCCCAGTCAAAATTTGTGGTCTCTGTGACAATTGGATTTAAAAATGTTGGGTTGTCATAAGAACCAGGAACATATAAAGCTCTTACAGACCCGGTGATAAGGTTATAGGTTTATTGTAGCCTAGGGCCTAAAGGACAATAAATTACAATTACCAGCAGGTCCGTTTGGTAACAGGGGTGTCTGTAAGTTAGGTGTTCTTAAGTAGGGGACCGCCTGTAAATGATAGAAATAAAATAAATGAGTAACTTCTCACCTTGGACTATAACGAGCAGTAGAAGAGCCGGCATATTGAGCGTTGGGCAGTAAGAGATGTACTCAGGACGGAATATGATTTGGTAAAAATATAGAACCTTCTGGAAATATACTGAGCCCTCCTCCTTCCGCTCCTTTGTGAGGTGTTAGAGAAAGTGTTGAATATATATCTATAAATAGTCAAGGTTTAAAGCTACTAAATTCTTAAAGAAAAAAAAATCTACTTCTGTTTTTTGCTCCACTGAAAAATCTGAAAATAGAGAAATACAATTTTTCAATATAACAATGTTAGGGAGATTAGTTTTTCCCGAGTTTTGTGAGGGTGTTCCAGGAATGCTGGACTCATACAAAGGCTCAATCATTTGCCGTAATCAGAGATGGGTGTTGGGTTGCCCTGAGATGACGGTGTTTCTGACTGGGCAAACACGTGGCATGTGTTGTTGAAAGCAAGGTCTACCGGGGCTGATGTGGAAGGCATACAGATGTGCTAGAATACTTATTACTAGAGTGCTTCACTAATAAGAGGTCTGCACACTTCCTTGCAAATGTTCTTTCATCTACACATACCACCACGTGTGGTAACACGTACACGAATCGGTTGGTGTACTTTTGAAGCACGTAGTCTGGAACTTCTTACCAGTATAATCTCCTATGAACTTACAAGTCTAAACCGTTTTGTCATTGCAGACAACGCCCATAGCTAATTTGTTCCTTGGATGAGATACCAAGGAGCATGTGTTTTTCTACAGTCTTCATGGAGTCGTAATCGCACCAGACCACTTTAGCTTAGGGCTAATCCAAAAGACATTGGGGCAGATTTACTTACCCGGCCCATTCGCGATCCAGCGGCGCGCTCTCTGCGGTGGATTCGGGTCTTCCGGCGATTCACTAAGGCAGTTCCTCCAACATCCACCAGGTGTCGCTGCTGCGCTGAAGTTCCCCGAGGTCCGCCGGAATGCACCATCCTATACCTGGTGAAGGTAAGCGCATGTCCCGCGACACTTTTTTTTTTCTTAAAGGCGGCGGTTTTTCGGAATCCGTCGGGTTTTCGTTCGGCCACACCCCCTGATTTCCGTCACGTGCATGCCGGCGCCGATGCGCCACAATCCGATTGCGTGCGCCAAAAACCCAGGGCAATACAGGGAAAATCGGCGCAAATCAGAAATATTTGGGTAACACGTCGGGAAAACGCGAATCGGGCCCTTAGTAAATGACCCCCATTATCCAAGTGACCATGTCGGTTTTTAACATTCAAGCCCAGGGATCTGGGTTTTGCCACAACAGGATCCCTCTCAGCGTAGTCCTCATGGATGTAAGAGCTTTCCTAGGTTCCTAGTCTCCATTCCAAGCAAAGGACAATGGCGAGGCTCTGACGAAGGCTTATCTGTTGTTGGGACCTTCAAACTCTTGACAAACATAGTCCTTTAAAAATAGTCTTCTCTGATCTGGCCTGTTATCAAAGCTTGTGTTGTATTAACTTTTTTTGCAGAATAAATTGACACTTTAAGGTTCAATCCCTGCTAGAGTGACAGGGAGAACCTATACATGAGACTCCTAGCATAGGATGTGGTAGGACTAAGGTTATTAAGGAGACCAATTCTAAGGCCTGTGCTCAGTGTTTGGTGCTCTTTAAATGACAGTAGGCCACATAGCAGCTGTAGCTGCAGCAGCAGAAATTCACCACAGGCAACCACGTAGCACTATAAACCATGTACCCACCAGATGAGTCACACTGTTCACTGAAGCAGCTGGATGAGGCCTGTAGGACCTACAGCGCAAAGACTTTAGAAAAGAAGAAAGAAGGGCTAGGACATCTACCACCAGGATGGAGGATTGTAATCCTAAATTGTTATGCACTTTTTTTTAACATCATTTTTCAAGGAAATCTATAAAAAAGTAAAAAATGTGTAAAGATACTCACCTCCGCTCCTCTTGATGTTGATCACGGCGATATACTTCTCTAAGATTGACACGCCAGGATCACCTAGAAAAGAAACTTATAATTACCAGCCCAGAGCACAGGGATAAAATGTGCTCCGAGCTGCTAATTATGCATGTGCCGTTCAAGACGTCACGTGGGAGAGGGAGGCATCTATCACGCAGGAGGTATGAATTCAGCATGGGAGAGGGAGGCATCTATCACGCAGGAGGTATGAATTCAGCATGGGTGAGGGAGGTTCGGGGGTGTGCATAATTAGCAGTCCAGAGTGCTGGACATCTTGTTCCCACACTCTGGGTGGCTAATTATAATTTTTTTTCTAGGTTATGCTTAAAGAGGAACTGTCACCCCAAATTAGTGCCCCCATCCAAACATACCTACTGAATCTACTTCCCGGCCCCTTTCTAATGCTGCCCATTTCAAAGTCCTGGCATTAATCAAACTTCAGTAATTGGCGCTATAGCATATGACACATAACATACTTGATGTCCGATTGACGGACAAGTAGTCCAGCTTATTCATTAGGAGGCCGTCCAGGCACTCCTCTTCTCCACAGGCCGCCACTCCCCCGGGCTCCAATTGTCCCGCTGTGCGCGCGTAGTAGAAGCCAGGAGCATGACGCCAGCAGTGCTTGCATGTAAGTGCTTGATCTTGCGACACAATTCAAAGTTAAATCCCGCTGTTTGTCCAAATCCATTGGATCGCCCGGTGGCCCGCCTCCAGTTTTCTGTCGCATGAAAGCCGGCACCAATGCGCCAAAATCCAATCGCGTGTGACGAAAATGTGGCCATGGGACCCTTAGTAAATAAGCCCCAATGTGCCTTAATAAAGAATGAAAAAATTGTGGTTCTATTAATAGAAGAATCCACCTTCTATTACCTTAAAGAGAACCTGTCAGGAAAATTAACCCCGTAAACTAAATATATATACATATACTGCCATTAGAGAGCATTGCCTCTATCCCTTCATTGTCCCTCTACATGCCTGTAAACTTAAGCAATGAGGTCCTAAGGCTGTATGCAAATGACCTGTGAGATGTCCAATGAGTCATTATCATATTTAAGCTATCCAGCTTATTCTTGAGTGGGAGGCACAGCCACACCCCCAGAGCTTGACTGACAGCCTGTATAATGATGTAATGACTCCTCCATGTGCTTCCTGGTGCTGGTGCCCCCTGCAGCCTGTGTGTATGAGATAATACTATACACATGACTGATAGCCTGTATAATGGTGTGAGGTATAATGGTGTAATGGCTCCTCCATGTGCTTCCTGGTGCTGACGCCCCCCTGCAGCCTCTGTGTATGAGATAATACTATACACATGACTGACAGCCCGTATAATGGTGTGAGGTATAATGGTGTAATGGCTCCTCCATGTGCTTCCTGGTGCTGATGCCCCTGCAGCCATGTTATAGCAGAACATGTCAGGTACTTGTGTAGCTGATGTCTGTGTCTCTAACATGTGTATAGAGAGAACATGTCAGCAGATAAAGCACAGACACTGGCAATGCTTTACTATACATTACACACAGACATGAGAAGGGGGAGCAGGGGTGACATCACTGCCTCTGACCATGTGACCAGCCTCATTTACATAATAAAGAAAAGATGATTTTACAATGATTAATGTATGAATTGACTAGATAAAGGCTGGGATGGGATCCTTGTGAGCTGCTCCAACAGGTAGAGATGACAGGACTAGTGACACAGACCTGATGACAGGAGTCCTTTAAGTATCTGATGGAGGCAGTTTGTTGTAAAGAACCTGGCAAAGTTACCTGAAAACTATGCAACAAATAGTTATCTGAGTCAGTCATCTACTTACACAGTCTACCACCTTGTGAAATTATCCTGGATATGGTTTATACTCGAGGATGAGGAATCAGGTACGTTGTATATTAGTGTAATGTATTTCAAGAATGGTCCAGCTCACTACAGAAGACTCATGAATTAGGTAAGTAGTACAAACCTGACTCTTCCGTGGTGAGCAGGATCATTCTTGAACTGCCTTAAACTTTGGTGGACAGGACTTTAGATCTGCAGTCTTGGAAGGAGTTTGTTTGCGTGGGCTGGCTAACCATATCCTTGTAGGCTATATTTTAGCCTACAACGTTCTAGCACCATGGTCCTTCCTGCTTGAGCCTCCCACACAGCCAATCCAGTTCCCTATGCTGGACTGAGGAGACCCAATCAGGTCAAAGAGTGCTGAAGAGGAACTGGAGCAGAGGAGCGGGCATGTGTTATGCTAATCTTTCTGACAAGTATAAAATGATCACACGGCTAATAAAATTGGGAAGGGGGAAAGGTTCTGGTCTCCAGGACCTGAACCTTCAAAGTTCGCTATTGTATGTCATTATGCGATCAGTCAAAAAAATTATTTTATTCTTTAACTTTATTCATTTTAGGCTACAATGTCCATGAACTTTTTGTAATTTCTTCACTCTTACCTCCCAAAAGCTATAACTTTAAAAAGAAATCATAATAGGTGTATGAGGCTTACTTTTTGCAGGTTGAGATGAAGTTCTGAATAGCACGATAGGATACTTTTATTAACCTTTCTTTATTGTGTTTACCACGCAGTATAAATAGCATAAGTTTTCGTTTAAGATTTTAAGATCCATAACAATTTATTTTCTACTAATGGGACTCTGACTGGGCTTGTTTTTTGCTTGACCATTTGTAGCTTTCATCGGTTCCATTTTGAGGTTTGTTTCTTTCTGAAGTTGGCTAAATATTGTGCTGCACTTCTAGTTCCGGTCAGGTAAAATGTACATGACAATACCCAACATATTTCTTTTTTACATTTAATAATATTTTTTGATCTCTATAACATTTTCCTTTATTTTATTTTTTTACAAATCCAACATGGGGACTTGACTTACTGTCAGAGCCTATTAGGCATGTGCTTAGGGCAGACTCGTTCTGTCCAACTATGCCAGAATCAGTGGAAGGGCACCTAAAGTGAAATTCAGATTCGATGGAGGCAGTGAAATGTCCTCTTTCTTTTATTAGAAAAATTGTACTCTCACAATATATGAACCACACATACAGTATATAGTCCATACACAAAGCAGGGGTATTTATTACAACCAAACATAATTAATAACAAAAATAATCTGACAAAGAGTTTTTTCAAATGATCATTACACCATCTCAAAACCATACAAAAATATATAAAAAGGTACCAAAAAATCTCTATTAAATACTAATAAATTAATTGTGGGCGTGAAATTGTCTCTTCTAGTGACCAGTATTGTCATCATATTCCATAGATCACTTGATATAGATTTCTCCAACGTGCTGCTCTTCTTCCCCTCTCGCAGCAAACACTCATCGACGGACGGATCTTACATTGATTTAGGTTGTGGCATGAAACACCTAGAAATAATTACTTTTTGCAAATTTACTTTAAAAATGTAATAAACAATAATAAATTTGGCTGTATCAATAAAGATGTATTTGGTCTTAAGCCCGTTGCCCATGAGCGAGTGTGGTCCAACAAACTTATTCCGTGCCCTTTCAGGATTTATTGGACAAAACCTAGAATCTCCGAACTGAACTCAATGGGGGTCATTTACTAAGGGCCCGATTCGTGTTTTCCCGATGTGTTACTCGAATATTTCCAATTTGCGCCGATTTTCCCTGTATTGCCCCAGGATTTTGGGGCACGTGATCGGATTTTGGTGCATCGGTGCTGGCATGCACGCAACGGAAATCTGGGGGCGTGGCCGAACGAAAACCCGGCAGATTCAGAAAAACCGTTGCATTTTAAAAAAATAATTTGTCGCTCGGGACGCGCTTATCTTCACTCAGCCCGGCTCGGTGTACTCCAGTGCGTTCCGATGCTCTTCAGCGCAGCAGCACCACCTGGTGGACATCGGAGGAACTACCTTAATGAATCCCAGCCGGACCCGAATCCACCGCAGAGAACGCGCCGCTGGATCGCGGATGGGCCGGGTAAGTAAATCTGCCCCAATGAGTCCATTTAGTTTTGTTCAGCAGTTTTAGGTTCAGTAAAGTGCACAAACCATGTTTAGCAATGGGGAAGAGGGGAAAAGGAGCAGGAGTGGCCAAGAGGGGAATTGGGGTGTGATCCTATTGAGAGGAAAAGTTGCAAAATGTTGTAGATTCCGTAGGTGGGGGGGTCATTGTTCAGAATTTTCAAGGCCAACACATTCCTTTAAGACTCTGAGATGCTTCAGTGTCCTCAACAAAAGCGATTGGATTGTGGAAGATATATTTCTGATGAAGAAAAAAGGAGATGCTTAAAATATCTAAAAAATAAAAAAAATATCTTAAAATATCTAAAAATTTACCTTAAAAGAAATGTACCACCCAAATCCAACATGATTAACAAGGGACACTTACTCAGAGATATAGGCACAGTGACTGTGATAATCTTCTCATATTTGTTATTATTATTAATAATTATTATTAGTATCCATGGCCTCCTTCCTTCTAAAAGAGCCCTTCTGGTTCATTAGAATAATTTTAAAAGTTGGTTTTAGAAGGAAGGAGGCCATGGATAACAAATATAATGTTACCTCTGTCACAGTGCCTGGATCTATCAGTAAGTGTCCCTGGTTTTTATCAAACAATTGTTCATCAATAAACTAAATTTGCTGAACGGTAATTGTCACAAACACAGGGTACCTACTCTATGGAGTCCCAGAATTTAGGCCTTATGCTCTGACCACTTCCACAAAATGGCCTCCTAACGCTAAATTTACTCCACGCAATCTCGGAATCTTAAAATGACCTGGTAAAGTAATTTCCTTCGGAAACTCAGATTCTTTAAGGCTACAAGCAGAGGCTTCTTAAAGTTAACACTTTAATGTACATAAAAATACAGTACACTCAAAAACACAATTGTCAGACAAAAATTTAAAAAAAGTTAAAAACAATACACATACAATACTTACAAACAGTTAGAGAAAACGGAAATGAAAAAAAACTCTTGCTATGGAAATAGGTAGAAGTTCCTTGGCCCAAAGGCAGGGCATGGAGAGCGATCCAGTCTTCTAATGAATAGAATCCTCAGAACTGAACATGGCTTCCAATCAACCAGGCACCTTATTACCATTCACCCCATACCAAACTTGGGGTGTCTAAGTCTAATATTAGAGGTGTTCTGAAATTGGCTGGGTTCCCCTCCCGCTAGGTTTCTGATACTTGGTCTAGGAGTGTATCTAGATCCTATAACTGTCCCGTGTAGCTGAGAACCCATAATTATGAATTATGCCCCAGTTATGGACAGATATGATATTTCCTTTTCTCTGAATTTTGGAGGGTAGGCAACACACAGGTCCCCTGTTCCTCTGATATCTTTGTCTCCACAGCTGAGCCACCAGGGGTGTGAATTTCAGCACTTGCTCTGTGGTCAGAGAGGAGTATCCTGTGGTGTTGGCTCCAGCTAGTCCAGCTGTAATAGTAATCAACATTTGCTCCTCTAACCAGTCATAAATTTAAGGAAAAAAATTAAACACAAACAAATGTACAATATTATCACAGTAATAATGGACAAATCTTTGTGTAATATGTTACCTGTTCATTAATGATAACGATGAGACAGGTGGATACAGACCAGGGATATGCACAGGAAAGCTGCGGCCAGGCTGAACCTCAGAGGCAGATGACATCCTATAGGCAAGAGGAAGATTACAGACTTATAATAGTCCATGTATTATAGAAATGAATACATTTCAAATGAAAGAGAACCAAACCCAAAATAAAGACTTACCATATATACTCGAGTATAAGCCGACCCACGTATAAGCCGAGGCCTCTAATTTTACCACAAAAACCTGGTAAAACCGATATTTTTTACTCGAGTATAAGCCGAGTTTGGGGTTTCAGCACGTTTTTTTGTGCTGAAAAACTAGGCTTATACTTGAGTATATATGGTACTTAATAACTATGGTTAAAAATCATTGCCCTTATCCCAGAATGGTTCCTTTCCATGGATGTTACAAAATCACCTGATGTGAGTCCAATCATACTGATTGAGTCCTTCATATTAATATTTACTTGCCCTGTCCTGCCTCCTTGTTCCTGATTGACAGGGCTATGATATTCTGCTGTAGGGAGCATTGAAAGAGAAATCTAATTGGTCACTTAAAGTCATGTGACCAGCATGATGCCATCTAAGGTCCTGTTACATCATTAACCCCATGTATGTATCTGATCACATAAAATCACAGCAGCCTCCATGGAAGATGGGGATGATTGGAAGCCCATGGAGCCAGCTGTGGTTTTATGTATTTAGATATATACATGGTGTACAGATATCCAACAAAATGCAATGAGACAGCACTCCGGTAAGTATAAGGTGCAACGTAAGGCAAAATAAGGTGCAACGCTGAAACGTTGCACCTTATTTTGCCATGGGTGAATAAAGATCACCTTTATACTTACCGGAGTGCTGCCTCATTGCATTTTTTTTTTAATATCTGACCTTACAAACTGGTGGATCGGATTTGTTGGAGGTGTGCAGCCACCATTGGACTTGATCCATTATACTCGCTGTGTAGCTCCACAATCGGACTGTTTGCATGGTGTACAGCTTGTTAATGTCAGGAGGCTAAAGGACCCGTTATGATGTCACCCAGGTCACATGATTGTCAGAGACAGAAAGTCGCTGGAATGAGAGTGTCAGAGACAGACAGTCGCTGGAATGAGAGTGTCAGAGACAGACAGTCGCCGGAATGAGAGTGTCAGAGACAGACAGTCGCCGGAGTGAGAGTGTCAGAGACAGACAGTCGCCGGAATGAGAGTGTCAGAGACAGACAGTCGCCGGAATGAGAGTGTCAGAGACAGACAGTCGCTGGAATCAGAGTGTCAGAGACAGACAGTCGCTGGAAGAGACTGTCAAAAAAGTTTATAAAAAAGGGACGGTCAGTGACAGTCTGACACAGTATAGAGAGACATATTAAATATTTTTTTTGACCTATCCTATTTTGTTGTAGCTAAAAGCAGTTACTTACTATCCCAGGAAACACTGGAATCTGTGGATGGTATAACATAAAATTGGAGGATGTAAGGGAAACTATGTTTAGCTGTAAGAAGGGTGTCAGTTAGTTAATAGGGTTCTATAGGAATCTGTCAGTAGCTGTATATGTCAAAATGTGGTGACAGGTTCTCTTTAAGAAAAAAAACTTGGAATACACTAAAGTATTTAACCCTTTTCACTTAAAAGTTGTCTACTTCCTGTTAGTGGAATAGATATAGGACTCTCAGTGGTCCATCTAACAAGACTTCCATCTCTTTCATTGTTTGGCAGGCTATGCATCACAAATTCTCCCTTACTCTCTGCACTGATATTTATGACATGTTCCCCTCCCATCTCAAGAAGCCATTATTTTATCATGCCAAAAGTGTCAGACAAGTAAGGGAGGCTGAGGTATAGAATGTCCCTGCATGACTTATAGTATTCTCCATCACATATATGTTACCTCTTACTTGTGTCATATTCATACCAGCATTATTAGTTACTGCACAGAACTGCTCTATATAGACAGAGGCACTCTCCCGGTAGACTGGGTTCTGGGCTGTACACAGGAATTCCATGTCCTGGTGCTCTGGTGGTAACAATACATGGATAGTACTTCCAGTATTATATTTCTTACGTCTAGATTCCAGTATTAAGTGAAATGCTGTATGTGATTGGAGGGTGCCTAACAATCGAGAGTAATATACAGTAACTTCGGTGTGTTTCCTTCCCATTAGTTCCTTATTAGTCGGGGAGGGAATCTGCTTTGTAGTTAAAAAGGAAAAAAGAGAAATGAAGGGATCTAAGTAATTTTTGTACTTGCAAGACTAAGTGAGACCCAATGTTGTGCTATAAGTGAGAAGAGTAAAGCACAACATGTAAGAAAAAATTCTATAAGAAAAAAATTTGCAAAAACTTTCTAAACTTTAAAGGATGAAGGATTGTACACCAAGCACACTTACATACTGGTGTGTGCCCCCTCTGGCAGGATCTGCTCTTCTTTTAGCTTATTAAGTTCTTGTTGGTATTTAAAAACAAAAACGTTTTAGAAATGTATGCAAATAAGCCTGAGGGGCTCCAAGCTCCATTGAGTTTGGTGCTCCTCAGGCTCATTTGCCTAATTTTTTTAACTTTTTTTTTTTTCAGAAAAACAAGGGCATATGAAGCTAAAAGAAGAAAGGATGAAGAAAGTGTGCTTAGTTTACACTCCTTCATCCTGGTGGTAGATGTCCTTTAACCTCTTAACGCTCAGCGTCCGATATATCGGACGCTGAGCTGATGCCGGTTCAGCTCAAGATCTGAGCCGAACCGGCATCGGGAAATCTTAAATGATCCTGTGTTCACTGTGTTCACTGTGTTCACTGTTTTTATTCTATTCTTCACTGTTCTTTACATCTGCTAACTTGTCGGGAGATAATATACGCGCGGAACAGTGAAGAATAGATCGCAGATGTTTGCAAATTATCAGAAGACATTATTTTTCAATTAAATAACACATTTTATTCCTGAACCATGGTCCCTTTGAAAAATGCTCGGGTCTCCCATTGACTTCAATGGGGCTCGTTACTCGAAACGAGCACTCGAGCATCTGGAAATGTTCGGCTCGAGTAACGAGCACCCGAGCATTTTAGTGCTCGCTCATCTCTAATACTGAGTTATCATTGTGTTCAATGTATACAATGTATACGGTAAGCTCCTAAAGGGATCATCTTGTGAAAGACACTTGAAACCTATTAAGATTGAGGTTAAGTGTTTTATCACTGGGGTCCAATTGTTGAGACTTCAAGTGATTAATTTAATAGAGTCTTCCATATGGATAGAATAATTGAGCTCCTGTACGGTGGATACTTTGTAAACTTTGAACGTTATTGCAAAGCCCCATAGCAGTGAATGGAACAAAGATCATTCATGAAGATTGGGGCTCCAGAAGGGGCTAAGGATTCTCAGTCCACCATTCGACCAATCACTGGAGAGACCCATAGGTTGACTCCAAGTGATCAAAATTTATTCTCTATACTGCAGATAAGGGATATTTGTCTTTCATGGAACAACCCCTTTAAGCTCCATAACTATTTTCCGTAACTTTAAGCAGGACACCATCTTGGAGAGAACTTTCGATGGTCATGGCGTCCTCTTGTGGGTCTGATATTTGCTGTGAGGTGACCTGAAATAAGATGCCAGTCCCACCAATGCCTCGTTAGTGCCAGGAACAGGTCTATTCCCCTACGGGAGTACTTTCAGAATTACTCGGATATTTGCATGCGTCTTACAGTCTCTGATATTCAAGAACAGAAAAACCTTGGTGTTTGTTTCCAGAA
Organism: Engystomops pustulosus; assembly: GCA_019512145.1. Taxonomy (NCBI): domain Eukaryota; kingdom Metazoa; phylum Chordata; class Amphibia; order Anura; family Leptodactylidae; genus Engystomops; species Engystomops pustulosus. The sequence goes on from WNYA01000562.1 coordinate 23,160, forward strand.
ACAGCACCACACTTATCTATGGACTGTGCAGGTAATTGCATCTCAATCCCTTTAAAAACACACAGTCCAGGGGTAAGGGATTATCATTTTATGTTCCTCGGGGGAGGAGCCTGCAGAGGGCTAAACCATCAGTTACTGCTCAGGAGTCTAAATCGTTGGATAATAATTCCAGAGTTTGGGGCACAGAATTGGTTAGGACACAGGTTTTACAGGAAATGACTCATTTGTAAATGCAGAATTGATATTATACTTTTATGTAGGTTAATAAACCACAAAGTGGATAGAATGTACCATGTGACTGAGCAGGGGGGGTTTGTTGTGTAATGTTTAGGTCACGGTGGGGAAGTACGCTTTCATTTATTGTGTTTGTACAGCAGTGAGAGGATGATGCACGCCACCTCTGAACTACTCGCTGTGCTGGTGCCTCTCCTGCTCCTGGCTTCAGGTAAGTGGCCATGCGGGAATTTCTAATACATCATGTAGCAGATATGGCAAAAAATATGGGTAAAATCCATAAAAATGAAAAGGTTTTTTTGTATCTTTATATATATTTTTCCTTTTTTTACTGAGATGTTCGTCGTCTGGGTCTCAGGAAACTGAATTTAATGCCAATTTCATCTGTTCTATATACTGTGTATATATATATATATATACAAAGGACAATTAATACAGGAATATAATGACACATTTAAAGGCTATTTTTTTGCCGTAGCTCCAACGTCCTGGCCCCAGTGATTTGTAGTGGACCTGCCCTTTTCTTACAGTATGGCCGCTCCGTCCTGTAAGGGCATTAATAGGGGGACTTGCGCTCGCCCATTAAAACATCCCTTTAACAAGGTCATATATAAGGTCATATATAAGGTCATATATATTGTGTATTCCATATATATGTATGTATGATTCAAAAATGTAAAAAAATCACTCAATATTTTTTAAATTTTTTGCTGTAATCACCATGGACCTGCCCTTTATGGTAAATCATACAAAATAAAATTGTTGTGGATATTACCTTCAGATTTTTTTACCTTCACATTTATTATTTTCCGACATCCTGTCGACAGATTTTTTCTTTGTTCTGCGCTTGTGCTTTTTTTTACAACACTCACGCTTTTTTTTTGTCATTCAATTTGGGGCAGAGCTTTGGAATCCCGACACTTTTCTTGTGCCGTCACTTTTTATGGCGGATAATTAGACAAACAAATAGCAAGATCCTACGACACAAATAGTAAATGACCCCCAATATGTCGTCCATGATTTTGTGCATAGAACTGGACCTTATAGACTCTATGGGGGAGATTTATCATCAAGTTCCTAAAGGTAAAACTTTCTAGTTTCCCAGGGAAACCAATCACGTCTCAGCTTTAATTTTACAAACAGCTGTGGGGAAATGAAAGCTGAGCTCTGATTGGTTGCCCTGGACAACTAGAGCAGTTCTGCTATAAAAGACTTATGATAAATCTCCCCCGATGGTACATCCCACTAACGTCCGGTAACCTAATCATATTTTCATTATGTGAAAGTTGGTGTCTGACACAACTGGGATCCTTAATAGTTTTAAGAACAGGTTTTTTTTATTGTAATGTAAGGTCCACATAAAAAGCACAGAGCAGAGCCAAACGATCAACGCGTTTCAGCGCGTTCTGACGCAATTCGTCTTAGTCATGATTGGATTATGACTTCATGCACCTATTCAGATGCAAGGTGTGAACAGGACTTAGAATCACCGGTTGAGTTGAAAAGTCTTTCCTTATGAGGGACTTGCTCAGTGTTTTTATTACGGTACAGTAGTCCTTCGTAGGATTTGTATCATTAATGACAGCAAACATACAGTCCGTAATCACAGAATTAACATAGTCAAGTAAAAGTTGACTTAAAGGGCACCTACCACCCCGATTCTACCTATAAAGGTAGAAGCGGTGGTAGGTGGATGGATGGGACGTAAGGATAGCCCTTTTTTGGGTTAATCCTCACGTCCCGGCTATCTTTTAGAAAACTTTAATGCAGGCATATGTAATTTTTTTTATGCGGCTCTTTACTCCGCCTACCATTTAATCTTCGGCGAGCAGCTCCTCGCAGCTGTGCGCCCTCGTCCGAGTCCCCCGGCATCTGCGGCCTTCTGCGCATGCGCAGTAGCTCTGGCCCCGGAGCCGTGGCCGCGCAGCCGAGGGCCTGCGTTCTGCGCATGCGCAGAACGCCGGGGACTAGGTCGAGGGCCGAAGATTAAATGGTAGGCGGAGTAACGTGGCTACTGGGGCGTGGAGTAGCCGCGACTAGTAGCCTCATGTCCGGCTACTCCGCTCCCCAGTAGCCGCATAAAAAAATTTACATATGCCTGCATAAAGGTTTTCTAAAAGACAACCGAGACGTGAGGATTAGCCCAAAAAAGGGCTATCCTCACGTCCCATTCATCCACCTACCACCCCTTCTACCTTTATAGGTAGAATCGGGTTGGTAGGTGCCCTTTAAAGGGACTCTGGGTTCAAAATCCCCCACAAGTAAAGACCAGAATTTTTTGGACTCATTTTACGGTTTCCAAACATACTTTTCCTCATCCCCAGAGATCTGTAGTTGCAGAGAAAATTCCATGTTTATCTTTATGCAAATTATAATCCCAGTGAACTGGGGGCGAGGCTATACACAGCACTCCCCCAAGTCTCAATCATTGACATCTCCTATAGAAACAAGTGAGGAGATTCATAAGGAGTAAGTGAGAGCAGAGCAGTTGGCAACCAATCGGAGCTCTGCTCTATGTTTCCCGCAGCTGTTTATAAAATGAAAGCTGAGCTCTGATTGGTTTCCATGGGAAACTTGAACAGTTCTGCTCTCAGACTCTACTGATAAATCTCCCGCAGGGTGTGGCAGTGGAAAATCGAAGTACTGTCAGACAAGACTCCGCCCCTGGTGCGCCAGAAACCTAATTTGCATGAAGATGAAAACAAAAGTTTATCAAAAAGAACAGATTACTTGTAAACTGCAAAGGTATAGCTTATAAAACCATGAATTCTACACCATGAATAAGTCGTGACTTCCGAAACGCGTAGGTCTGGATGTTGGTCTTTTTGGATACGTGTTCCATGTTTTATTCTGTTTTTTGATCCAATAAAAGAAGATTTTTACAATTTATGCCGTTCAAGTCTGTGGAGTAGTGCCGGGATAGCTTTTCTTTTAATGATTCAAGGTTATTCCGGATCATGGTAACATGGTGTTACCTTTTTGTTACTGTTGGCCATAGACGTTGTCAGACAACTCTCCAAGACAGACAAGTGAAAGGTCAGTTCAATTAAGGCCATAAATGCTATTTATTACTCATTTCTTTCCTGCAGCCAATGAAGAGCCTACGCTGGTTTTGGGCGTGGTGAACCGCTCTATAGAACTGTCCGCCCACCTGCACCTCCCACATCCTGTACAAGAAACCGTCTGGAAATTTAAGTCTGGAAACGTGATGGTTAAGATGGCAGAAGTTGGGAATATGAAACTTTTGTTCTACAGTAACCAATTCAATAACCGTATTAAAACGGTCAAAAATGGAACAACTATAGTCATAGAACCTCTGAGCCTGAGGGATACTGGGGAATACCAAGCCGAAATTATACTCACCAACAAGCAGATCCACAGGGTGTCATTCAAGCTCACTGTGTATGGTAAGTCTGTGTGGATAGCGGTGTAGCCCAAACCAAAACCAAGATATATGCTAGAGAATAGCACCTATTGAGTATTTAAAGGGAACCTGTCATCAGAAATTGGCCTAATAAACCACTACCAGTATGTTGTCAAGTAGTTGAACACCTTCCAGATCATGTTTCTTTCATGACCCATGGTAGTGGTCTCATCCAGAAAATCAACTTTCAAGTTAGATGTATAAAGCCAAGAGAGAGTTTTACACTGAAGTCAAGCTCTCCCTGTCTCTGAACAACTCCTACCATGGGATTGACATCATGCACAGACTTCAGGAGATCTGACCGACGATGTCCCTGGATGCAGGACTATCAATTACAGTGAAGGGGGAATTTTAAGGCAGGGAAATATTGACTTCAATGTTTAACTCTCCGCCTCCTTGACTTCATAAAACCAATTTACATCCCAACCAAAGTTGGTTTTCTGCATGATGCCACCACACCAGGCCATGAAAGACACATCATCTAGAAGCTGCTCAGCTACTTGACAACGTACTGCTGGTGGTTTATTTGGCTGATTTCTGGACTGATGGACTTGTGTAAAGTTGCAGTTAAGTTATCAAAGATCCACCTTGTCTTTAAAAATGTGGATTTCTTCTTGGAATGGTGTCACATGTCCCCACAACTTGTGTCTGGTATCACAGGACAGCCTGATGCACTTAACAAGGCTGTAACAACCATATCAATCAATGGCCGGAATATACTGACGACGGGTGCCTGCTGTGCTGATAGCGCACCCAGTGTACACCCCGCATCGGTAGTTGTCTCCCGATCGCGGTGCTTAACCCGTTAAATGCCGCTGTCAAGCGCACCCGCGGCATCTAACATGGTATCTGGGGGGATCTTTCCCCCACGATCGGCCCCCCCGAACCGTTTTCCGGGTGCGCCGATCGTTCTATAGTAACTCTGCTGGGTCCCCGATCTGGGCCCCAGAGTTACCTGCAAGAACTGCCATTTAAGATGGCGTCTGTGACTCATCTTACTGCCACATGTGCCACCTATGCAAGTGTATAGGCTGACCTGATAATAACTCTGCAATCACAATCAGTATTGCAGAATATATCATTAAGAGCAATCAGATGATTGCCTGTTCATGTCCATGGTATAAAAGTGAAAAGTCAAAAAAAAAGTTAATAAAAAATACAGTCATACTCACTACAAAATTCCCAAAACCCCCAACATATACAGAGACATAGAACTCAAAAAAAAGTCTAAATCATAACACAAAACCCACATATAAGTATCACTGCGTCCGTAACAACCCATAGAATAAAAGGTCAATCATTATGAACCCCGACCCCATAAACGCCGTAAAAAACAACTGTTATAACCCTCCAAAAATTAGATTAATTCTTACCTTTTCAATCCCAGCAAAAAATCTATAGATTGATCAAAAAACCATAGTCTGCACATGATACTGGTGACAGTCACAACTGTCCCGCAAAAAACAAGCCATCATCAACCGCTCCGTAGCCAAAAAAGTAACATGTTATCCACTTGGAAGACGCAATACCATAACTGATAGATTTTTCCCCACATTAGGGTTTTGTTGTGACAATTTAGTAAAACTAAGAAAATATATTCATGTTTGGTATCCCCGTAATCGTATCAACCCATAGAATAAAGATAACAGGATTATTAGTCTATCGGTGACCACCAAAAAAAAAGAAGTAAAAGAATCCAGTCAGAATTGATGCTTTTCTACTACTCCTGTCCTCAAAAAACGTTCCAACATTTTATCAACAATAGTGATACAACCCCAAAATGGTACATTGGAAAAAGCATCTCATCGCCGGGCAAAAACAAAAGGGTCATCACTGGCCCCAATAACGAAAAAGCGTAAAATTTTATAGCCTTCAAAAGTGTGCCAATGAGGAACTAAAATCCTGGCAGCTGCACGCCCTCCTCCCTTCTGTCTACCCGCGTGTGCCCCCCATAACACAGTCACACCAGCACATGTGGGGGGTCGTCTGCATCATTCAGGCGAATTGCAGACCAAATGCGTATGGTAGGGTTTGTTCTCTTTTTTACTTTTGGCAAATTTTATTTGAGGCTAAAAGAACGTTAGAAAGGAACACTATGACCATTCTAAATTTCACCCCCTTCCGTGTTGATTCCATTACTATGAAGATCTCAAGGGGTTAACAAATCCGTCAAAGCTGTTTTCTGATAGCTTGAGGGTGAGATTTGAAAATGGGTTGTTTATATGGGGGTTTGATGCTAAATATGTAAAATTTCATTCCAACTGTATTTAATCATATCCCCAAATAGTCAGATTCTGAAAATCCGGAAAAGCGTATCGATTTGTACCCGCGTGACATCACAAAAATTGCATTGCCAACATGTTCAGAAATTATGAAAAATGTAAAGTAGCACAAATGGAAATGTATTCAGAATTCAAGCAACTTATTTAGGTGGTAAATCGGATCTGCCCTGAAAACGCAATGATTTTGAATTTCGAAAATGCAAATTTTTTTCCAAAACTTTATCATATTGTTCTTTTTTTTTGTAAATCAAAATGCCAACACTTAATCGCCAAAATTTTGACCACTAAATGAAGTACAACATGTGGGGGAAAAACATACTCATGAAATCGCTTGATAAGTAACATGTTCAAAGTATAACACCGTATAAAAGACGGCAACGTCAGAATCCAAAAAATCGGCTAGCCTCAAGCTACAACAATTGCTCGGCCTTTAAGGGGTTTAAGGGAGACTCTACAAGACAACTCCTTTATAAAATGAAATCCTTGGGATCATTTGATTGACCCTGATTCTTATGGAATGATCAACCACTGACATAGTTTTTCAACAGGGCCACTTTGGAGAACCAGTTTCCTGATGCCTTTACATCTTATTTGGTAAGATGTAAGAGTATATTCACAGCATATTACATCTTAAATAAAAATTTCACATGAATTTACACTATATTTATTCTAAAACATCCTTTAAATTCATGACAAGGGGAATGGAAACCCAGTTCTTTTAATTTTTGGGGGATCCCAGGAGACAAGCACCTCATCAGTCAGTATATTCCGGCCATTGATTGATATGGTTGTTACAGCCTTGTTAAGTGCATCAGGCTGTCCTGTGATACCAACACAAGTTGTGGGACCGTGACACCTTCCAAGAAGAAATACACATTTTAAAGACAAGGATGGATCTTTGATCTTAACTTCAACTTTACACACAGTCCATCAGTCAGAAATCAAAGGAAACCTTAAAAAAACCACCAGCATAGTTGTCAAGCTAGCTGGCAGCTTCTAGATGATGTTCTTTCATGGCCTGGTGTGTGGCATCATGCAGAAACCAACTTTGGTGTGGATTATTGGTTTTATGAAGTCAGGAGGCGGAGAGTTAAACATTGAAGTCAATATTTCCCCCTTCCTTAAAATCCCCCTTCACCGTAATTGATAGTCCTCATCCAGGGACATTCGTGTCAGATCTCCTGAATCTGTGCATGATGTCAATCCCATGGTAGGAGGTGTTCAGAGACAGGGAGAGCTTGACTTCAGTGTAAAACTCTCTCTTGGCTTTATACATCTAACTTGAAAGTTGATTTTCGGATGAGACCACTACCATGGGTATGAAAGAAACACATTAACTGGAAGGTGTTCAACGTACTTGACAACATACCGGTAGTGGGTTAATTAGGCCAATTTCTGATGACAGGTTCCCTTTAAATACTCAAGAGGTGATTCTCTAGCATATATCTTGGTTTGTGGTTTGGGCTACACCGCTATCCACACAGACTTACCATACACAGTGAGCTTGAATGACACCCTGTGATCTGCTTGTTGGTGAGTATAATTTCGGCTTGGTATTCCCAGTATCCCTCAGGCTAGATTCTATGACTTCATAGTGTTCCATTTTTGACGTTTTAATACGGTATTGAATTGGTTACTGTAGAACAAAATTTCATATTCCCAACTTCTGCCATCTTAACCATCACGTTTCCAAGACTTAAATTTCCAGACGGTTTCTTGTACAGGATGTGGGAGTGCAGGTGGGCGACAGTTCTATGAGCGGTTCACCACGCCCAAAACCAGCGAGGCTCTTGATTGGCTGTCGGAACAAATGATAGTAATAATCATTATGGCCTTAATTTAACTGACCTTCACTTGTCTGTCTTGGAGAGTTGTCTGACAACGTCTATGGCCAACAGTAACAAAAAAGGTAACACACCATGTTCAATGATCCGGAATAACCTTGAATCATTAAAAAAAGCTCTCCCGCACTTACCCCAGACTTGAACGGCATAAATTGTAAAATCTTCTTTTATTGGATCAAAAAACAGAAAAAACAACGAGTTCCAAAAGACCAACATCCAGACCTACGCGTTTCGGCATTCACGACTTATTCATGGTGTAGAATTCATGGTTTTATAAGCTATACCTTATCTGTTCTTTTTGATAAACTTTTGTTTTCATCTTAATGCAAATTAGGTTTCTGCGTGCACCAGGGGCGGAGTTCTTGTCTGACAGTACATTGATTTTCCCCTGCCACACCACCCGGCGGGAGATTATCAGTAGTGGTCTGAGAGCACGAACTGTTCAAGTTTCCCATGGAAAACCAATCAGAACTCAGCTTTCATTTTATAACAGCTGCGGGAAATAGAGCAGACCTCCGATTGGTTGCCAACTGCTCTGCTCCATAACTATAATTCCTCACTGTTTCTTGAGAGATGTCAATGATTGAGACTTGGGGGAGTGCTGTGTATAGCCTCCGCCCCAGTTCACTGGGATTATAATTTGCATAAAGATAAACATGGAAACCATTAAATGAGTTCCAAAAAATTCTGGTCTTTACTGTGTGGGGATTTGAACCCATGAGTCCCTTAAAGGGCACCTACCAACCCGATTCTACCTATAAGGTAGAAGGCGTGGTAGGGTGGATGGTGGATGGGACGTAGGATAGCCCGGTTCTCTTTTAGAAAACTTTATGCAGGCATATGTAATTTTTTATGCGGCTACTGGGGAGTGGAAGTAGTCCGGACATGAGGCTACTAGTCGCGGCTACTCCACGCCCCAGTAAGCCACGTTACTCTCCGCCTACCATTTAATCTTCGGCCTGCGCGGCCCGCAGTCGCTCCGGGGCCCAGAGCTACGGGCAGGAGCGCTGAGAGCCCATATGCCGGCGGACTCGGACGAGGGCCTCAGTGTCCGGCATCACGCCCCAGTAGACCGCATAAAAAAATTAATACTGTGCCTGCATTAAAGTTTTTCTAAAAGATAGCCGGGACGTGAGGATTCCCAAAAAAGGTCTATCCTACTCCCCATCTACCTACCACCCGATCTACCTTTATAGGTAAAAAGTCGGGTGGTAGGTGCCCTTTAAGTCAACTTTTACTTGACTATGTTAATTCTTGATTACGGACTTATGTTTGCTGTCATTAATGATCAAACAATCCTACGAAGGACTACTGTACCGTAATAAAAACACTGAGCAAGTCCTCATAAGGAAAGACTTTTCAACTCAACCGGTTCTAATCCTGTTCACATCTGCATCTGAATAGGTGCATGAAGTCATAATCCAATCATGACTAAGACGAATTGCGTCAGAACGCGGCTGAAACGCGTTGATCGTTTGGCTCTGCTCTGTGCTTTTTATGTGGACCTACTTACAATAAAAAAAACCCTGTTCTTAAAACTATTAAGGATCCCAGTTGTGTCAGACACCAACTTCACAAAATGAAAATATGATTAGGTTACCGGAACGTTAGTGGGATGTACCATCGGGGAGAGTTTATCATAAGTCTTTTATAGCAGAACTGCTCTAGTTGTCCAGGGCAACCAATCAGAGCTCGCTTTTTTCCCCACAGCTGTTTGTAAAATTAAAGCTGAGACGTGATTGGTTTCCCTGGGAAACTAGAAAGTTTTACCTTTAGAACTTGATAGATAATCCCCCATAGAGTCTATAAGGTCCAGTTCTATGCACAAATTATGACGACATATTGGGGGTCATTTATTATATGTGGCGCGGTCTGCTATTTGTTTGTCTAATTAGACTCCAAAAAAGTGACTGGATACATACCGCAAGAAAAGTGTTGAGATTCAAAAGCTCTGCCCCAATTGAATGACAAAAAAAAAGCGTGAGTGTTGTAAAAAAAAAGCACAAGCGCAGAACAAAGAAAAAATCTGTCGCAGGATGTCGGAAAATAATAAATTGTGAAGGTAAAAAATCTGAGGTAATATCCACAACATTTTATTTGTATGATTTACCATACAGGGCAGGTCCATGGGTGATTTACAGCAAAAATGTTAAAAATATTGATTTTTTTTACATTTTTGAATCATACATACGTATATATGCGACATACACAAACCTTATATATGACCGGTTAAAGGGATTTTTAATGGCGAGCGCAAGTCCCCCTATTAATAGCCCTTACAGGACGGAGCGGCCATACTGTAAGAAAAGGGCAGGTCCCTACAAATCACTGGGGCCAGGACGTTGGAGCTACGCAAAAAAATAGCCTTTAAATGTGTCATATATTCCTGTATTAATTGTCCTTGTATGTATATATATATATATATACACAGTATATAGAACAGATGAAATTGGCATTAATTCAGTTTTCACGAGGACCCGACGACACACTCTCAGTAAAAAAAGGAAAATATATATAAATACAAAAAAACCTTTCCATTTTTATGGGTTTTAACCAATATTTTTTGCCATATCTGCTACTTGATATTAGAAATTCCCGCAGGCCACTTACCTGAAGCAGGACAGGAGGGGCACCAGCACCCGAGTAGTTTCAGAGGTGGCGTGCATCATCCTCTCACTGCTGTGTCAAACACATAAATGAAAGCGTACTTCCCCCACCGTGACCTAAACATTACACAACAACCCCCCCCCCCTGCTCAGTCACATGGTACATTCTATCCACTTTGTGGTTATTCACCTACATAAAAGTATAATATCAATTCTGCATTTACAAATGAGTCATTTCCTGTAAACCTGTGTCCTAACCAATTCGTGCCCCATACTCTGGAATTATTTATTATCCACGATTTAGTCTCCTGAGCAGTAACTGATGGTTTAGCCCTCTGCAGGCTCCTCCCCCGAGGAAACATAAAATGATATCCCTTGCCCCTGGACTGTGTGTTTTTAAAGGATTGAGATGCAATTACCTGCACAGTCCATAGATAAGTGTGGTGCGTTTCAAACAGGTTTTTCTGTCTTGAATATCAGAGACTGTAAGACGCACAAATATCCGAGTAATTCTTGAAGTACTCCCGTAGGGGAATAGACCTGTTCTGGCACTAACGAGCATTGGTGGACTAGCACTATTTCAGGTCACCTCCCAGCAAATATCAACCCACAGAGGGTGCCATGATCATTGAGAGTTCTCTCCAAGACATTGTCCTGCTTAGTTACGGAAAATAGTTATGGAGCTTAAAGGGTTGTTCCATGAAAGACAAATATCCCTTATCTGCAGTATAGAGATAAATTTTGATCACTTGGGGTCAACCTATGGGTCTCTCCAGCGTTGGTCAATGGTGGACTGAGAGGTCCTTAGCCCCTTCTGGAGCCCCAATCTTCATGAATGATCTTTTGTTCATTCACGCTATGGGGCTTTGCAATAACGTTCAAAGTTTCAAGTGGCCACCGTACAGGAGCTCATTATTCTATCCATATGGAAGATCTATTAAAATTATCACTTGAGTCTCAAACAAGGACCCCAGTGATAAACCTTAACCTCAATCTTAATAGGTTTCAAGTGTCTTTCAACAGATGATCCTTTAGGAGCTTACCGTAAATCTGTATACATTGAACACAATGATAACTCAGTATACATTAGGCTCCCTCCATGTGTGGCTTGCAAGCGGTTAGTTTATTTTTGTGTATCAATATGCTGAGTATTTGGAGCTATGTAGCAAAAAATTTTCTTACTGGCCCCTTATAAAACACATTAAAGAACAATTAATAAAAAAAAGCATCGTTATTATTAAAAAAAATACTTTTTTTCCTGATATAACTTCCTGGACTCAAATCAGAATTCCTAAGAATCCATAGTGCGGTGCACTGAATAAGGACTTCAAGGCTCATGGTGTGAACATCATAATGACCCTTATTGTTGTGACAGTGTAACCTTACAATCGACCCTCATAGTGACCTTGACAATGTGACCCTCATGGTATGACCAACCTCACTATGGTGCCCCTCATAATGTGACCCTTATATCACACTCATAATGCCACAACTATGCATTACTACCCTATATTGGGGGACGCAGCCCCATAGTTGCCCCTGAGTTTTACTGACATGTTATTTCACAGGTTTCCTACGACCAGGTATGAGAGAGGGAGAAGAGCGTGTGATATCAGTCACTAGTGACATAAGCACCCGGCAGTGTCTGTGGTGGCAAGAGACAGGACGGTGGCCTGCCGGCCTTCTGTGGTTTTACACAGTATTAGACCAGAGCACAACTTCCTCATTACACAGGTGGACAATAAGCCAAGAAACAAAACCTTTGATCTCCGATACAGATTTAGCAGTAGAGCGCAATATCACTCTATCTATCATCTAGAGAACTATCGCTATATCTATCTACTATCTATCTATCTCATATCTATCTATCTTTCTCCTATCTATCTTCTCAATATCTACTATCTATCACTACTCTATCTCCATATCTATCTATCTATCTATCTATCTATCCTCATATCATCATCCTACTATCTCACATCTATCTATCTATCTATCTATCTATCTATCTCATATCTATCTATCTAATAGCAGGAGATCCAAGGCAGCACAGCCTTTACAGTCGGGTGCAAAATCCACAATCCGTGGCAAGGATTCTTGATATATTAGAAGAAGCGCACACATCCGATAGTGAATCAAGCTGGGTGAGCCTTATTTCAGGGTGCAACGTTTCGTGTGTCCACCTTTTCAAGCATACGCTTTATCTACTATCCTCATATCTTCTATCTATCTATCATCTATCTATCATATCTATCTATATCTATCAGCGTTATGCTCAATGGGGGCAATAAATCATGCACTAATTTTCTGTTACTGTTGTGGAAACAAACAGGCCGATGCAGTCAAAGATAATTCTTATCTTATGTGACACCAAGAGCATATTCCGAGTCCTACAGAACCAAGATAGGGGGTATCTGAAGTATCTGTCTTGAAGCTTGACTCATTTCAGACAAACTTGACTCTTCTCTGCTCAGTAGCACATGACATGGAAGAGATTTTCATAAAGGTAAAAAAGACAAGATTTCACATAAAAAAAAGAATATTCTAGAATGGACATTTCATCCCCTACCTAAAGGGCCTAGTAGTATAATGGCGTAACCTGGTGACAGGTTCTCGTTAATTTGTGACATAATTATCTCCAGCTGAAATCTCCTCAATGAATATGGACCCCCAAATCAGACCCCCTTACTAAAAATAGATCCCCAAGATAATTGCGGACATGAGATATGTGCCAGTGGCACATTGTAACGGATCATCAGTGAATCCACCATATACTGCTATACTGTGACATGCCAGTATATGGTAAGATGGATTAGACTCCCAAGGGTTAAATAGAAGCATGAAAGGCATGTCAGTAAAATATCAGCAAATACCTAAGATATAGGGGCTCATTTACTAAAGGTCCGAATTGCTCTTTTTCGTCGGGTTTACCGGTTTGCGCCCAATTGCCCCAAGTTTTTGGCACACGCAATCGGATTGTGGCGCATCGGGGCCGGCATGCATGCGACGGAAATTGGGGGGCGTGGCCATTGGAAAACCCGACTGATTCGGAATCGGCTATTTAAAAAAAAACCAATGTGTCACTTGACACCGCTTCACATGCACCGGGTATAGTTGGTGAACTCCGGTGAACTGCTCTGTAAGGCATTCTTGGGTCTTTACTAAGGTACCGATTTGCATTTTCCCGACTTTGTTCCCGAATATTACCGATTTGCGCCAATTCCCTGAATTGCCCCGGGATTTCCCCGATTGCAAATCGGGCCACATGCAAGCGATGGAAATCGGGGGGCTGCCGAACGAAAAACCCGACGATTCGAAAATCGCCGCATTTAAAAAAAAAAATCTGTCGCGGAGCTTGCGCTTACCTTGCACTCTGAGTTTCAGACGCAGCGCCAACCTGTGACGGCGGAGGAATTACCGTTATGATCCCGGCCGGACCCAATCCTCGCATAGTACGCGCCGCTGGGATCGAGAATGACCGGGTAAGTAAATCACCCCAATGGCATCAAGAGGGCTTGCAAAGGGTTTAAACCCGTATAAGTGCTACCGCATGCTCTGTGGTGTAACAGTGGGGTTTTTGAAAAACACAACCGTCCATGTTTTTTTGGTTTTTTTTTGATTAATTTTTTTTAACAGACATTGCCTAAGGCAAAGGTTTTTTACCCATGTCCAGGTCATAGACATGTAACTTTTATTTATTCAAGTAAAAGGTAAAACTAAATTGTGTGCAGCAATAAACTCATTTCAAAACCCAATATGTGTGGACAGTGTAAGGGAACCTGTCCACAAGGAGACCCATTTTTACACTCCCCCAGTCACCACAGAAGCTAGTACATCACTGCCAAAGTGGTTTTTGTATTAAAATAGGTTTTACAGCAAAAAAGATATGTGTATATTGTACCGTTCATAGCAGCCTGTGTGATAGGCGCTTTGACTTATTGGGAAGGGCTGGAAAGGGGCAGTCCCCCCCCCCATTGGGAAACAGTTCTCCATGTGACTTTTTCATATAATGAAAACACCCATCACTGGGCTTAGCACGCCCCCGCCCCTCTACAGCCCATCCTGAGGTTGGGGGAGTTAGTCTATATTGAAAGGTCACACTGTTTCCCAAGGGTGGGGGGACTGCTTCCCTTCCAGCCCTCCCAATTGGCAACGCTAGAACACAGCATGTAATTAAAGGTACAATAAATCGATCTTTGTTTTCATGTTAAAACCTATTTTTTATACAAAAACATCTTGGCAGTGCTGTAATGCTATTTGGGGACTGGGGAGTGTAAACAATGGTCTCCTGGTGACAGTCCCCTTTAATGTGGCACATCGCGTATAGTAGTAGCTTGTATTAAATGGGGTATGCATTCAGATTTATTTGTAGCATAATTTACGCATGCGCTGCTAAGTTCGCTGATCGGCTGTTAGAACATTGTAAATGATGTCTATTACTGTCTATTAGATGTCAGTTTGATTTTTTTTCCACGTCTGGACCTGTAATTCCTAAACTGGACTTATTGAAATGGCTCAACTTCTCAGGTCCTCACATTAGCACCTATATTGCAGTGGTGGGGGGAACCTATGGCACGGTGCCAAGATGCCAGCACTCAGGCCCTCTCTGTGGGCACCCGTCCATCCCCCAGCAGAAGTCACCAGACGGATGAAGATCTTCCTACAATGATAGGCAAATCTGCCCTCCTCCTTTCAACTGTGTTGGGTGTCTTTAGGAGGCTGAACGATTGAAAGTTGTCAAAGACCAAGTAGAAATCAAGTCTGCTTAAATTGCTGCCCTGGCACTTTGAATAAATAAGTGGCTTTTTGGTGGAAGTTTGGGGCTCCAAAAGGTTCGCCAATCACTGTTATAGTGTAACTGGCCACTATATTTTTTTTTTTTTTTGGCACTACGTGCCTAATATTTGCTTAGCTCCGTCTGTCAGTCCAGAGCTGCCTGTATTTTGCTAGTATTTTGTTCTACGTTCCACACTACTTGAAATTAAAAAAAATCAAAATCTATATCAGCCCCCTAAGATCTCTCTATCATCCCAATCTCCCCCTGAATCTATCAGGCGGACCACGTAGACCGCATAGACACGCGGCCCCTAAATCCCTCATCCCCCTTAACCTCCATCAGCCCCCCTAATATCCCTCATCCCCCTGATCTAATAGTGATATTTTGGGATAACATAGACTATAATCCATTTGACACTGTACATTTGCTATACCCATCTATTAGATTAGTATTAGATCGTATTATATTACATAACCATCGTGAGCCCCACTACATATTCTGATACGTTTGTATTATTTTTTATCTGTAGATTTTAAGATTTTTCCAATAAATAAATGTTTACATTGCCGATCGAGATCTTTGGGCTGC
>WNYA01000562.1:39016-76254 GCA_019512145.1 Engystomops pustulosus
TATTTTATTTCTATCATTTACAGGCGGTCCCCTACTTAAGAACACCTAACTTACAGACGACCCCTAGTTACAAACGGACCTCTGGTAATTGGTAATTTATTGTACTTTAGCCCTAGGCTACAATAAACAGCTGTAACAGTTATCACAGGCGTCTGTAATGAAGCTTTATTGGTAATCCTGGTTCTTATGACAACCCAACATTTTTAAAATCCAATTGTCACAGAGACCAACAAATTTTGACTGGGGTTACAATGATAAAATATACGGTTCTGACTTACATACAAACTCAACTTAGGAACAAACCTACAGAACTGATCTTGTATGTAACCCGGGGTCTGCCTGTATATATTATCATCTTAAGAATTATTTTTAGGAACACTGACGAGATATAAAAAGAATAAATTAAGAATACTTAATCAACTACTTAATGTTCGGATTTTGAAAATTCTTTAATTCAGAAATTCTGTATTTTTAACCCTTTGTTAAAACTAGGTAAAATTCCAAATCATGGATATCTTCAAATTTATGGACAATATTGTAATGACAGGCATCAAAATGTGAAAAAGTTGTACCATTTTTTTCTAATATAATTGTATTTTTCAGTCTTCTTCACTAGACTATTGACTTATCATCCTGAAGATGTTGTATTTGTTGATCGCGGCTACTCATTAAATCTCACATGTGTCTCTAATGCCACAAATGGAACAAGACTGGTAACCTGGTACCGCAGAACAGAACATCACAAATGGACTGTAGTAAAAAATCACTCGCAAAAATCTTCTCGGCCAAAGGCAAATATCTTAAAAAATCACTCGCAAAAATCTTCTCGGCCAAAGGCAAATATCTCTTATCTGGTCGTGGACAATTTCACAGCTGAGAATTCTGGGAGATATTTCTGCTCAGTTTTTGAAACACAATTTCAAGTCTTTAATAATGCAACAACAGTAATCTCAGCAGGTGAGGCTCAATTATAATTTTTTTTTTTTAAATTGTTTTTATTAAATTTTAAGCCATATTGTATCATTTAGTGTAAATAATGGAGAAAATATGGAGAATTTTCCAATGGAAAGGTTATTTATAACAGCGAACCATGAAAATTACCGTATTTTTTTTTCGGACTATAAGGCGCACTAAAAATCCTTTGATTTTCTCAGAAATCAAAGGTGTGCTTTATAGTCCAGTGCGCCTTATATATGAACCGTACTTACAGACAACAGCTGCCTTGAACTGTGCACAGGTCTGCCACCTGCTGGTCATTCATCCTTATAATCAGGCGCGCCTTATAATCCGGTGCGCCTTATATATGAACCTAGACGCTAAGGAGCTGAGTAATGTGGTAGAATTAGGTGAGAGGCAAAACTTCGCGCCAGCAGGTGCATTGCTGGAATAATTCCTGTTTTCCCTTAGTCGTCACCATTAACGTAAATGAAATTACTGAACCGTCATTTTTTTAGAACCTTCTAATAATTAGCATTGAGCCACAGACTTCCATCGCAAAAGAGGTCAATTCACACCTCCTCAAGGATCAGATCTGGATGGATGCAACAAAATGTTTATGTAGATATATATATAGATTACTATTTGCTTACATTGAAAAAAAATGCACCGTATTTTGCAGACTATAAAGCGCACAAAAAATCCTTTGATTTTCTCAGAAATCAAAGGTGCGCCTTATAGTCCAGTGCACCTTATATATGAACCGTACTTACAGACAACAGCTGCCTTGTACTGTGCACAGGTCTGCCACCTGCTGGTCATTCATCCTTATAATCTGGTGCGCCTTATAGTCCAGTGCGCCTTATATATGAACTGTACTTACAGACAACAGCTGCCTTGTACTGTGCACAGGTCTGCCACCTGCTGGTCATTCATCCTTATAATGAGGTGCGCCTTATAATCCGGTGCGCCTTATATATGAACCGTACTTCCGGACAACAGCTGCCTTGTACTGTGCACAGGTCTGCCACCTGCTGGTCATTCATCCTTATAATCAGGTGTGCCTTATAATCCGGTGCGCTTTATATATGAACCTAGACATTTAGCAGGCATTTATTGATGGTGCGCCTTATAATCCGGTGCACCTTATCATCTGAAAAATGCGGACTATGTGTTTGGTGGCAAGTTTTTCAGGTGGTATTCACACAGGTGAGGCTTTGTTTCCAAAAGTTCTAGAATCAGATGTATTGATCTCAATGTTGGTGTTTTAGCAGCAAGTACATGGATCTGCGTAAACCCCATTCCTTGATCATTTATAGTATTATTCTCTTCATATAAGGAAGAGACACCCCATGGTCCCCCCGAGGGTCACTAGCCCACTGTGCACATATAGACATATTCCTTTTCAATAAGGTTGAGGTTCTGCTTTTCTGGACAAATATTTTCCAAAATAGCTTCTCATTGTAAAAACTTCTCCATGTAATTTAGCAGTAAGAACGCGTCCCAGCAGTAGGGACCTAGCGAAAGTGCGACAGTCTTTGAAAAGAACGTTTGTCAGCTTAATATTGGGGCTCATTTACTTACCCGGTCCGCGGAATTCACCTCAAGTGCATTGTCCAATAATAATCAGGTAGATGGGGAAATACTATGGATGTTCGCTTGATACCCCATTTCTGTGGACACTCAGACCATCGCCCCAGGACAAACTTCATCAGAATGGAACAAATCCTCCAAATCTTCCTGAAGCCCCAGGCAACTTAAAGGGAACCTGTCACCAGGAGAGCCATTTTTAGCCCTCCCCCAGTCCCCACAGTTTTGTTTTGTTTTTTTTTGTTATTTCTACTCATATTTTTAGATATTTTGGTCTCCAATGCCACCATCCATCTTCTTACTCCTCTGGAGCGCACCACTCATTCATTTCCTATGCCCTTGGCTTGTGTAGTACACACAGCGTCCCAACATGTCTATGTAAACTGGAATATATCTGGGATACATATCAAGGGGAGGACCATCTCTTTGAAGACCCCCAATGGAATCTGGACCATCATCAATTCCATCTTACTTCCTGGGAATACCTGGCAAAAAGGAGAGAGAGTGATCTGTGAAGCCTGGTTTAACTCCACCCCAATCAGTGCTTATTGGGAGATACCACAGAAGGGTAATTAAATTAACATAAAGGGATAATATTGTAAATCTATATTAAAAATTTTTAAATATAAATATTAAATTTTTTTAAATGTGTTTTTTCTAATAAAATAGGTTTTGTGTCAGAGTTGACATTCTGGCTCTGTGGTAGAGATGTCTGGCTTGGTGGGGTCTGATTGGGAAATACCACCAATTAATTTAAATTCAGGCTTGATTGTTGATTTTTTTCCATATGGTCTGAAACTGTAAACATGTGATCACATTTTTTGGAATTGGTCCATACTGAGATATGTAAGACCATGGGGCACATTTACTTACCCGGTCCAGTCGCGATCCAGCGGCGCGTTCTCTGCTCTGGATTCGGGTCCGGCCGGGATTTATGAAGGTAGTTCTTCCGCCGTCCACCAGGTGGCGCTGCTGCGCTGAAAGTCATCTCATCGCGCCGGAATGCACCACCTCGGACCAGGTGAAGGTAAGCGCTCCCCAAGCGACACTTTTTCGGTTTTTAAATGCGGCGGTTTTTCCGAATACGTCGGGTTTTCGTTCGGCCACGCCCCCCGATTTCCGTCGCATGCATGCCAGCGCCGATGCGCCACAATCTGATCGCGTGCGCCACAATCCCGGGGCAATTCAGGTACAATCGGCGCAAATCGGACATATTCGGGTAACACGTCGGGAAAACGCGAATCGGGCTCTTAGTAAATGACCCCCAATGAGTTTGGCTATCCCTAATACACCAGAGGTATTGGTTTTAGGTAATAGGGAGGATCTGATAGGCCCTGGTTACAAAAAACACTGGATTTCTACCGCTTTATATGTGGCCAGATACCTATTGATATTAGGGTGGAAAACCCATAGAGCTCCATCGATAAAGTAATGGGTACCATATATATACTCGAGTATAAGCCGACCCAAGTTTAAGCCAAGACCACACAAAAACCTGGTAAAACCTATATTTTTTTTTTAACTTGAGGGATAGCCGATTTGGGGTTCAGAGCCCATTGTTTTGGCTGACAACTATGCTTAGCCGAGTATATATTCATTCATTTCAATTGAAAAAATTTAAAAAAATGTTTAAAAAAAATGTACTTGGTGTGAGAGTATGAACGGGATTTATGCTTAGAAATGGCAGGCGGCATTTGGGGTCCTCTGGACCACTGCCGACCTGACACAGCCAGTACCTGGGGAGTGACCGATCTAAGTGGTACCCCACCAGTAAACCCCGGGTTTTCACCATAAGCCCCCCGCCACAGGTGGGTTAGACAAGCTGAAAGCGGCGGCGTGGTAACCACCAGGTCGTTCCTCGCTCAGTTGCTTGACTGTCTGCCAGTGGCGGCCAAGGTTGAAGTACAAACAGACGGCAGAGACATCTTGTGTTCAAAGTCCCCAGGCAGAGGTCGGGTCAAAGGCGCAGATATGCAACTTCAGAGTCCGCCGCAGTTCAGCAACAGGAGGGGGTTCCAAGCAAAGGGTACAGGAACAACAACACAACACAGGAGACATCAACAAACGTAGGAACCACGTTACAACAACTGCCGTTTACACAAACACTCAAAGTAACGAAACTGCATCACGGATGTAGCTCAGTTAACACTTTAACACGGAGAAGTCAGTACTCAAGAGACACAGGAACGCGGAATCGCAGGAAGAGCAGAATAGCTTTCCTCTCAGGCTGTGAGGCCCAAAGATCCGCAAGAGACACAGGAAGAGGGCATGTTTAAATAGTTTAGAGAGTTGAAAATGGCCGAGCCCCAATTAGTGGGCGCTCTGCCCTTAATTTACTGACGGAAGCGCACGTCAACCTAGGAGGCGGGGACTCAAGCTCCGTGCTGGCCGTAGTCTGCGTGGGAATGGACGGGAAGTTGGAAGCAGGTGGACTGGGCATCCGTAATCGAGTCACAGGTGCACCGCGACCAGGAGGGGGTCCCGCAGAGGCACCCGTGACAGAATGGTTGGTTAGCAGTGAAATGGGGTGAAAAGGGTAAGCTGACAAAGGGAACAGAAAAGGAAAAGTCATTGGATGTTTTGTTTTTTGCTTTTTGTTTTTTTTTGTTGTTTGTTTTTTCTATCTCTTCTGACCGGGGAGGGCAGATGGATGGTAGGGGGGGTGAATCTTAGGATATATATTGGTTAATGTAGCATTTCATCCTAAGTTAATATTTACAATGGTATGATAGAAATTTATAAGACATCTCAAAAAAAAAATCTTGGTTTTTTTTTGTCTGAATCCATGTGCCTGCTTCTACTTCTAGATAATCTGAAGCCTGTGGGGGTCCAATGTCAAAAATTTGAAACGTCATACCACTCAATATTTACCTTTTATCCTGGTCTTGATGTTATGGCAAAATATGGTTTATTTTGCACTCAAGCTCCTAGTCCTGTATTGACCCTCGCCCCCTGTTGCACCTCTATCAGTTACACCACCTGCCGATCAGCAGTGTTCACTGACTAAATCCTTTTCATTGTTTGTAGAATGGGACGTGTCCTCATGTCAGTCTGGGTGAATGATGCCCCTCCTTGCGTATTCTACTTATGTAGCCTTTTTGCATTGTCCATCTATAACAGCTAAGCAAATACGAACAAAGAAGAATCCGTGAGTATTTGTATATCTTATGGAAGAATGAAACAAGGAATAAATGTTTTATGGTAAATAAATTTTTTTGGCATTATTTGTTTACACATGATCACTGTCATGCAACCCCCATGGGTGGCCGAAGATCTAGTAAAAGGTGTAGGATTAGGGGTTGTAAACCAAGCAACACTGGGCATACTGGATGTGCCGTGCTCCCTCTTGCAGATCGCCTCTTTCCTTAGCTTCTTGTGCCCCTGGGTTTTACAAAAACAAAGGCTTTTTAAAATTTGCAAATGAGTCTTAGGGGCTCCGGATACATAGGGTAATGGAGACGGGAGGCCCCTCAGCTCATTTGCACACGCAACCTAGGAGCCGGGGACTCAAGCTCCGTGCTGCCGTAGTCGGCGTGGGAATGGGACGGGGTAAGTTGGAAGCCGGGGGACTGGGGCAGCCGTGAAGCGAGGCACAGGTGCACCTGCGACCCAGGAGGGGGGTCGCAGAGGCACCCGTGACAAGAAATGGTTGGTAGACGAGTGAAAGGGGGAAAAGGGTAAGCTGGACAAAAGGGGAAAAGAAAAGGAAAAGTCATGGGATTTTTTTTTTTGCTTTTTGTTTTTTTTTTGTTTTGTTTTTTCTATCTCTCTGACCGGGGAGGGGCAGGATGGTGGTAGGAGGGAGGGTGATCTTAGGATATATATTGGTTGATGTACGGAATTGGTCCATACTGAGATATGTAAGACCGTGAGTTTGGCTATCCCTAATACGCCAGAGGTATTGGTTTTAGGTAATATGGAGGATCTGATAGGCCCTGGTTACAAAAAACACTGGATTTCTACCACATTATCTGTGGCCAGATACCTATTGATATTAGGGTGGAAATCCCATAGAGCTCCATCGATAAATTATTGGGTACCGTATATACTCGAGTATAAGCCGACCCAAGTATAAGCCGAGACCCCTTATTTTACCACAAAAATCTGGTAAAACCTATATTTTTTTACTCGAGTATAAGCCGAGTTTGGGCTTTCAGCACATTTTTTGTGCTGAAAAACTAGGCTTATACTCGAGTATAGTAATAGTAATTCAACTGGAAAAATTTTAAAAAATTGAAAAAATTAAATTGTGTGAGAGGAGGAAAGGGGATTTATGGCTTAAGAAATGGTTGGTAAACAAGTGAAAGGGGGAAAAGGGTAAACTGGAAAAAAGGGGAAAAGAAAAGGAAAAGTTATGGGATTTTTTTTTTGCTTTTTATTTTTTTTGTTTGTTTTTTCTCTCTCTCTCTGACCGGGGAGGGGCGGGATACTGGTAGGAGGAAGGGTGGTCTAAGGATATATATTGGTTGATGTAGAATGTCATCCTATTTAATATTTACAATGTGTAGTGTATAAAAAATGTATAAAAAAATCTCAAAAAAAAAAATCTGGGTTTTTTTTTGTCTGAATCCATGTGCTGCTTCTACAGTATAGATAATCTGAAGCTGTGGGGACCCAATGTAAAATTTGAACCTGGTCCTACTCAACTCAATGATGTATCCTTTATCCTGGTCTTGATGTACATGGAAAAATATGGTTTATTGGCACTCAAAGGCTCCTAGGCCTGGATGTGACCGCCCCCTGTGCACCTCTATAAGTTACACCCCTGCCGATCATGCAGTGTTCACTGAATAAATTCTTTTCATTGGTTGTAGATGGGACGTTGTCCTCATGTCCGGCCTGGGTGAAGATGTCCCTCCTGTGCGGAGTCATCCTTATGTTAGCCAGTTTTGCATATGTCATCTACAAACATCTAGAACAAATAAGAACACAGAAGATCCGTGAGTATTTTTTATATCTTATGGAATGAAGGAAACAAGGAATAAATGTTTTATGCCCTGCATAGTAGAGAAAATAAAATTATTTTTGCATTATTTGTTTACACATGAATACACTGTCAATCACAACCAGGGGTGGCCAAAGATGCTAGTAAAAGGTGTAGGATTATGGGTTGTAAACCAAGCATACTGATATACTGGTATGTGCTCCCTCTTGCACGATCTGCTCTTCCTTTAGCTTCTTGTGCCCCGGGTTTTACAAAAAAAAAGGCTTTTAAAATTATGCAAATGAGTCTAAGCGGCTCCAGGCTACATAGCTTTTAATTGAGACTGGAGCCCCTCGGGCGCATTTGCATAGTTATTAAAGACTTTATTTTTCTTAAAAACAAGAACATAAGAAGTTCAAATGAGAGCAGACCCTGCCAGAGGGGGCACACACCAGTGTGCTCAGTTTACAATCCTTCATCCTGGCGGTAGATGTCCTTTAACTTATTCCTCTGGTAGGCAGACACATTAGATTTAGGTTAGCCAAATAATTTGCAGGGGGGGCGACTATCTAGTGTAAATCAGAAAATGATTGCTTCCTACTTTAGTCCTGTCAACGGGGGAACTCTACATTATAGAATGAGGACATTGAGCAAAGTTTTGTAGAAAAAATGATCAATATGTTCCAATGATTGTAAGAATAGAGGGCACTCCACCTATTTTGGTGATGCTTGGGACAGTCGGAGGCTTCTTGGAGTGGACATATAAGTGTATAATTTTCTGCACACCAGTATGTCAGTGTGCTTAGTTTACAATCCTTCATCCTGGCGGTAGATGTCCTTTAACTTTTTCCTCTGGTAGGCAAACACATTAGATTTAGGTTAGCCAAATAATTTGCAGGAGTGGCCGACTATCTAGTGTAAATGAGAAAATGATCGCTTCCTACTTTAGTCCTGTCAACGGGGGAACTCTACATTATAGAATGTGGGCATTGAGCAACGTTTTATAGAAAAAATGATCAAGATGTTCCAATAATTGTAAGAATATCCTCCACTCCACCTATTTTGGTGATCAAATGCTTGGGACAGTAGGAGGCTTCTTGGAGTGTACATGTAAGTGTATAATGTTCAACATCAGTCCAAATTTTCTATTGATAACATATATGATTTGTATGAATTTATTAGATGTATTATTTATTTCAGATAACAAGTCACATGAATCCGGTAGACAAGAAAGAGTAAGTGAAAAAAAATGTTTTTCTAAAGTGGTTCTAGGTCATAAACTTGATAAAAAGTTATATTGAGTGACAGAAAGAGCCCCAGACCAAATGGACAGCTTTCTACATTTTATATTTTAGTTTCATGCTTTTTTGATGCACAGATACCTTTGCCAGTGTCACGCACTGGGGTGCGGGAAGAGTCTCTGGGGCTAAAGTCTGTGGACTCCCTGGACCACCATGGGGGATAACTATGCTAGCTGCAACCCAGGAGCAGAGTCTAAGTGGACTCCTGGCCTTCGCCAGAGCCTGCCGCAAAGCGGCGGGGAGCCACCAGGTCGCTCCACGGGTGCTACTAGGCAGCCAAGGTAGGGACACAGGGCAGGCAGGGTCACAGGGCAGGCAGGACCATGGGAAGGCAGGACCATAGTATGGCAGGACCCGTGACAAGAAATGGTGTGTAGACGTGTGAATGGGGGGAAAAGGTAAGCTGGAAAAGGTGAAAAGAAAAGGAAAGTCATAGGGATTTTTTGTTTTTGTGGCTTGTGTGGTTTGTTTTTTGTTGTGTTTTTTCTATCTCTCTTGATCGGAGGAGGGCGGGATGCTCTGGTAGGAGGGAGTTGATCTTAGATATATTGGTTGATGTAATGTCATCCTATTTAATATTTCAATGTGTAGTGTATAAAAAATTAATACAGAATCTCAAAACATAATCCATGTGCTGCTTCTACAGTCTCGATAATCTGAACTTGGCGGACCCAATGTAAACGTGAAACTGTCCTACTCCCTCAATGTGTAATCCTTTATCCTGGTCTTGCTATGTTATGGAAATATGGTTTCTTGGCACCAAAGGCTCTAGGGCCTGATGTGACAGGCCCCTTTCACCTCTATAAGTTTACCCCCTGCCGTCATGGCAGTGTCCACTGAATCAATCCTTTTCCATTGGTTGTAGATGGGACGTATGTCCGCATGTCCGGCCTGGTTGGAAGTGCCCCTCCTGTCGGAGTCTCCGTATGTGTAGCCTAGTTTTGCATATTCCCTCTTACACACGTCTAGAAGCTATAAGAACACAGAATTGGTCCGTGAGTATTTTTTATATCTTTGGACGGGAGGCAAACACGGAATAAATGATGTTTATTGGGCCCTGCATAGTACGTAAAAAATTATTTTGCATTATTTGTTTCACATATCACTTCAAATGCCACCAGGGGTGGCCAAAGATGCTAGTAAAAGGTGTAGAGTATCTTTATGGGTTGCAGAGGTTGCAGTCAAAACCAGACCCTTAGGTTTACATAAGATGTCTGTTAACCACGTGACAAGACAAATCCTTTTATTGATAAATTATAGTTTTGGTGATTTTCAACCTATTTTGTATGGGATTAGAGCCAGAACAGCTTAAGCACATCTACTACCTACCAGGATTAAGGTGTAAAACCAGCATAAACTGATATAGCTGGTAATGTGCTCCCTCTTGCAGGATCTGCTCTTCTTAGTAGCTTCTTGTGCCCTGCGGTTTTATCAAAAAAAAGGCTTTTAAAAGTATGCAAATGGCTTAGCGGCTCCAGGCTACACTAGGGTGTTAATGAACGAAGCCCCTCAGCTCTTTGCTTCAGTATTATTAAAGCCTTTTTTTTATTTTCGTAACCACGACATAAGAATTCAAATGAGAAGCAGACCGGGCGACCACTAAAGGTGGGCACACACCAGATATACGGTCATGTGTGCTTAGTTTTACAATCTTCCCTCTTCATGCGGCGTTAGGAATGTGCCTTTAACTATTTCCTTGGTAGGACGAGACACATTAGATTTAGGTAGCCAATAAGTTGCGACGGGAGGGGCGATATCTATAGGAAAATCAGCGAACACTGGAGATCGCTTTCCTACTTAGTTACCTGTCAACGGGGAACTCTACATTATAGAATGAGGACATGAGCAAGTTTGTATAGAAAAATGATCAAGATGTTCTCAATGATTGTAAGAATAGTCCACAATCCCACCTATTTGGTGATCAAAATGCTTGGGACAGTAGGAGGCTTCTGGAGTGACATATAATGTGTATATTTTTAAGTCAGTACAATTTTCTATTGATAACATATATATTTGTATGAATTTATTAGATGTTTATTTATTTCAGATAACAAGTCACATGAATCCGGTAGAGAAGAAAAGTAAGTGAAAACATAGTTTTCAAAGGTGGTTCTAGGTCATAAACTTGATAAAAGTTATATTAGTGACAGAAAGCCCAGAACAATGGAACTTCTACATTTTATATTTTAGTTTTCAGCTTTTTTGATGCCACAGATACCTTTGCCAGTGTCACGCACTGGGGTGCGTGAAGAGTCTCTGAGGGCTATAAGGTTGTGGCATCCCTGGAGCACCGCGGGGTGAAACTATGCTAGCTGCAACCCAGGATCAGGCTCTAACTGGAGCTCCTGGCCTGCGCAAGAGCCCCCTCCGCTAAGTGTCCGGGAAGCCCCGAGGTCACAGACTCCCGGGTGCTACTATGCAGCCAGCAGGGAGGGACACGGGCAGCGCAGTGGACTACAGGGCAGGCAGGACCATGGGAAGGCAGGACCATAGTATGGCAGGACCATGGGATGGCAGGACCTCGGGATGGCAGGACCTCAGAAGGACAGCTGGCAGGACCTCAGAAGGACGGCTGGCCCTTTATATTCTTGTAGAGTATGCGCGCGGGCCCTAGCAACAGGAGCGCGGAGCCTAGTCAAGAGACAGACCTGCGGCCTGGACGGGACCGTGATGGAGCCATCAGGAGCCGGGAGAGGTAAGTAGTGACCTGGGGGAGCGGGGGCAGCGGCAGCAGACAGCGGAGCACGGGTGCACCCACAACCCGCAACATGGATCGCGGGGGTACCCGTGCCATGACTACGGACCGGGGCCAGGCAGCACACGCTATCCGAGACATGGATTGCGGGGTCACCCATGACAGCCAGTGGCTCATCTTCATGTGCAACTATGGATTTGTCAAGATGAGGTTTATCATACCTGACCCTTCATTCCGTAATTATTGATGTGGAAGGGCAGATGGTTCAAACATACATAAAATAGTCATTTAGACCCAACCCATTGGTTGGTTTCCCAAATTTTCCTCTCTTGTGTATAGGGGCCCCTCATATGTGGTGGAAACTTTTCAAGTATCCATTCTCTTTCCATGTCCCTTAAATTGCCAACAAGAAATGATGACAAGGACAAACAAACACTTAGCCCTTCATTGTTAGGGAATGTAATTTTTATTCCGTAAGGTCATTGTTACCTCTATTTATGTTTTTGAAGGTGTTATCCAGTTTGCACAGTACTTTTATATTTTTGGGGTTCTCTGTAAAGGTGATCCCCCACTGATCATCTGCTTTAATGATCTGCTGCTTTATCCCAATGGAATCCAGTGGTTCCTCATAATAGAAGACCCTCGGTGGAAGACCACACTCCTGTCCATTGTAGTATACAAACCCTATGAAGAAAAAGGGTTTGCAATTCTGATCCATAATTTTGTTGAAAAGTTCAACCAAATCTGTGCTGTACTAGAGCAAAGCTTTATATGAGCTTTCAAACTAAAATATGTTCCCCTTTAATTCCGAATTTATTCTAGCCTAAAAATAAAGCCAACATCCTCCATCTTATAGAACCAGTTTGTTACGTATCAAGTAGACTATAACCTCAACATCCAGGTCAATAGTAAACCTTCCATAGTTCTAAGACGGTGGAGACATCGGGGTTGGGTGGGAGGGGGGGAGGGTCTTTCAAGTTGGTTTGTCTTGAAACAACATTTTTTGTGATACCCATCAGTGTCTTACTTTTCTCCGTAGGATAATCTAATTTACACAGAAGTGAGGATCAATTCTCAGACCCTCAGCAGAAGATAAATGAATTATTTCTGACTCTTCGACAACATCTAATGAAGTATGGAAATAATGGGGCACATTAACTTACCCGTTCCTGTCGCGATCCCTGAGGTGCGTTGTCCGACGTGGATGAAGTCCGGCGGGATTCACTAAGATTGTGCGCCCGATCCTGCATGTGTTGCTTCCCCGCTCAGGTCCCCCGGAGTTCACCTTCTTCTTCCCGGTGCATGTAAGTGCATTGTCTTACGGAAAAATTTTAATTTTAAATCCCACGTTTAGTCTGAATCAGTCGGGTTGTCCCACGGCCATGCCCCCCAATTTGTGTCGCAAGAAAGTCCTCGCGATTGCACCAAAATCCGATCGCGTGCGCCAAAAACCCCTGTTAAATGCAATGCAAAACGGAAATAGTCGAGAAAACCCGACGGAAATGCGGTCCACGGACCCTTAGTAAATGTGCCCCATTGTGTCCTTTGAATGGCAGACCCAACACCCAATCCACTTCCAAAGTGTTTCACTTAATCATTATCATGAACTTTATTCAAGGGAAGTAATTTTGCAGTTATGGACACTATAGTGAACCACAAGGAGTGACATTAGTGAGTTCAAGATAGTCCATAAACTTAGGTAGATGCTGTTCCCCCAAGCTAAATATTTTTGTTCAGTTTAAAATTTAGGGTCGACTCGAGAATTAACTGTTTAAATGCGAAAATTTTAGGCATCAATTAGCATAATACCCAAAGAAGAACCAAGACGGTTTGGCAAGGGTATGAGCACAAAGGAGCGAATTGAAGTTTTAATTTTATAGAAATACTTTGCCTACAAAGAATATGCAAATGATGAAATAAAAGGTCATACATAAAGAAAAAGAGTGATTAACACATAAACCGATATTGAACCTCTTTCTAATTTGATTGGCAAGAAAGTGATAATCGGAATTTAGGGCAGCTCTGTGTTGTGGCTGCTCTGTGTTCGACAAGATAGAAAAGTGTGCACCTAAAGGGGCTTGTTTGGTCGGCAGTGCATCCTTTTAAGTGCATCTATAAGTGCACAACAGACTTATACCAGTATTAAACCAGAGGTGAACAAAAAGACTCAAATGACTTTATCAGTCATCTCAGACTTGAAAAAAGTAGCGTCACACCATTACCTCTGTCCTCCTCCAACGAATAACCTAATCTAAATCTGTTAGACTTGCAGTCGCACTTCATAGAATGTACTGTCAAAAATGGCGCAGCTGTAGGTACCCAGCCGGTCATCAGAAGGAAGGGCTGCATGTGGACAGAGCACGGGAACTGGACCTTGCAGCCAAGGGAATCAGTAATATCGTAATCGGAGCTCCTGAAATGCAAGTGATCACAACTAGTGCCTTATTGCTAGTCAAAAGGAACACTGTTCCAGGACTCCAGCCAGTGGTATCCAGCAACCAGGCAACTTATGCGCCGGTACATAAAAATTATGGAGCTATGGGCAGCATCTCTTCTGCCAAACCAACAGCAGTACACCACTGTGCCACCCCAATCATGGTTAGCACTGCACCGGTACCCCTTCTGTAGTATCCCCTATGTATGTCTGTCTAGCTTGTGTCTATTTGCTATTCTCACTATTGTATTTCCTACTATATTTCTTTCACCTTATATAATATAATTTGTTCTTGTTAACCTTTACAGTCCTGCAACTGTTTGCAACTAAGGAACTAGCAACATGTAGGAATGCGCCTCTCGTAGTGTATGTATGTAACTGTAACTTTAACCCTCTCTCAGTGCGTAACATCTGGCGGAAAACTATGTACAAAACAATTTCCCCCCAGGGGATCAATAAAGTATCGTATTGTTAGTGCTTAGTCAGAGTTCGCTCAACATTTATTTCTGACGCGTGTCACAATTCTGCACCAAAAAGTGCAGGGAGAGCCAGATTCATGAAGAACGGGCGCCAGTTTTGATGAATCTAGTGACCTCTCCACACTACACAGGCAAACTCCACATAGTACAGACTGGGCTTAGTGTAGACATCGATCGTGAACAATAAGGTCATAATTACTGAGTATGATTTTTTGGTACTTTTGCGTCTCCTGGTTCAGGTCAGTAAGTCTAACAATTAAACATATTTTAGCACAACTGTCAATTAACCCTACGGACCCCTACATAATAGGAGGACTCGTAAATTGCCCCATTATGGAAAACTAATGAATGGGAGGATCTAATATACTTAGTAGAGGCGGATTAAGTATTATTCATCTCAAGTCTCTACTAGAAGCAAATCTGTTCTCTTAACCACTGCGATGATATATTCTCTCCTCTGTCACTGCCACTTCCTTTACCTCCCACAGTCACCAAGTGACTTCTTAAAACTTTTTCAGATAAATACTTACAAGTAAACATACAAGGTAATACTGTAGCTACACTGATGCAGGATCATATCTCGGTTAATCCCTGTACTGAGTGGTTTTGCTGATAAAACAATTATACCATTCAGGACCTTGGGAAAGCTGGATTGCATGATTGCACAATTTACACAAGCTTGTATTACACACGGGGCTTAGTCCAGACAGGACTAATCAACCTGAGCTGGATCACTCATACACAGCAGCTGGGGGATGGTGCAGCAATTGATTATTCTGCCTTCGGGCACAACCCAGTGATTACATCATCCTCAAGTGCAGTGAATAACTACCGTATTTTTCGGACTATAAGACGCACTGGCCATAAGACGCACTTAGGTTTTAGAGGTGGAAAAATAAGA
This sequence comes from Engystomops pustulosus, assembly GCA_019512145.1. Lineage (NCBI taxonomy): Eukaryota > Metazoa > Chordata > Amphibia > Anura > Leptodactylidae > Engystomops > Engystomops pustulosus. Next base: position 54,277 of record WNYA01000562.1, read on the forward strand.
AAAAAATTTTTTTCCCCAAATAGTATGCTAAAATATTTAATAAATTAACAGTAAAGTAGCGGCGCCTTACGGGGCGGTGCAGCCATGTTTCTCTTTGGAGAGGGGTAGGGGGCGAGCAGCCCTCACCCCCTCCTCCTGAGGAAAAGGAAAAAAGGAGAAGGGAGAAGAGGGGGGGAAGGGGGGGATAAGGAAAGGAAAAAATGGGAAGGAAAGGGAAGGGGGGGGAAGGAACAGGAAAAAGGGAAGAGGGAGGGGGGGGGAAAAAGAGAGCAAGGGAGAAAAGGAGGGAAGGAGGAAAAGGGATAGAAAGAAAAAGGGAAAGGGAGAAAAGAGAGGGAGAAAGGATATGAAGAAACCATTCATCTTATCACACATACCACCCAATCCTAGTTAGTTCTTCCTTCACATCCACCTCCACCAATTATTTATCCTACAAACCTCAATACCACCCCTAACATAATCATGTATTACCCACACGCCAAAATACCACCCACACAATAGTTGTACCCACAAAAATCAACCCAAAACACAGGTTTTAGTCTACATCCAACCCCAGAAACAATATAATTATTCACACAAACCACCCCAGAAGATCAATAGTAGGTATAACAGCATCAAATACACCCCAAACAATAGTAATGTAGTCCAAGCACAATACCACCTCAAAACAATAAGTAAGAGAGTACACACAAACCACCACCCCGAAGAAACAACGATAATGTAAACGACAAATACCCACACCTAAACAGAGATATGTCGAACCAACACACAAACCCACCCCAAAACAGTATATGTAGTAACAAAAAAACAAAAAAAAAAAAAACCAGCCAAATACCACCCCACACAAGATAAGGGATAACAGCACAAAGACCCACCCAGAAAACAATAAGTAATGATACACACAATAAACCACCCCGAAACAATAGTCAATAAGCCAGCACAAAATACACCCCGAACAATAAGTATTAGTACACGTCCAAACATACCACACCACCGAACACGTAGTAGTGCCAATGTATACACAGCACATATACACCCCAGAAACAATAAGTACTACAGTACAGCTCTAAATACCACCCCGGAAACAATACTTATGTGTACACAGCACAAATAACCGGATACCCCGGAAACAATACGTACTATAGTACAAAGCACAAAATACCACCAAAACCCCCCGGAAACAATAAGGTATGTAGTACAAAGCCAATTACTCACCAGCAATCTCCCCACCAGAAACATGTATATAGTCCAGCACACGTTACCGACCCTCCAACACAATAAGATTGTGTACAGACACAATAGTAACACCCAGAAAACACATAAGTAATGTAGTACAGCACAAATCCCACACCAGAACAATAAGTCATAAGTATACACAGAACAGCACAAAATACCACCCCAGAAACAATAAGTTATGTAGGTACAGCACAAAATACCCCCCCAGAAACAATAGTAATGTAGTACAGCCACAATATAACCAGACCCACCCCAGAAACATAAGTAATGGTATACAAGCACAAAAATACCATCCCCAGAAACAATAATAATGTAGTTATCACGGCTACCAAAATAATAAGAACCACCCCAGACACAATAAGTAATGTATACATGAGCACAAAATACCACCATCAAAACAATAATATAACGTATCAGCAAGCACAAAATCCACCCCGGAACAATAAGTAATGTCGAAACAATCACAAAATACCACCCGGAAAAAAATAATTATTGTGTTACCCACAAAATACCATCCAGAAACAATAGTATTGTAGTAACATGCAACAAAATACAACCCGCGCAGAAACAATAAGTAATGTTAAGGACAAAACAGCAAGATACCGACCGCCAGACAATAAGTATAGAGTACAAAGCATCAAAACCACCCCAGAAACAATAAGTATGGTGTACAGCAGCAAACTAACCACCCCGAAACAATAAGTATGTATACTTTCACAAGATACCACCCCCAGAAACAAAAGTATTGTAGTACAGAGGCAACATGCACAAATACCACCCCCGACACATAAGCATTGTATACCGCACAAAACCACCCCAGAAACAATCAGTAACTATATTACAGTAGCACAAAATAACACCCCAGCAACCACGTATTGTAGTACAGCACAAAATACCACCCAAAAATAAGTAATGTAGTCACAGACTGGCGCACATATACCAACCCCAGAAACACTAAGTAATGTCTTACAAGCAAAAATACCACCCCGAACAATAAGTATGTATTACAACATCTCCCACCCCAGAAAACAAAAGTAAGGTAGTAAACACAAATACCATGAAAAAATCACCCATATCCCAATGCCATCTCTTGCACCTTTCTGTGCAACATTTTGTCAAAACTTTCTACAATTACCTACAAAGGTGTCACAGGGCAGAGGAAGCCTAACATTCCCTCTTATGTAAACACCGCTGTTACCGTGTGCCACATTCTTCTATAGATTAGATTTTGATACATTTGTTGTACATTCCATGCCATAATGTCTAAAAAGTGACAAAATGAGATGTGTCTAGACTTGTGATGTATCAGCCTATAAGACCTTTATAAATACACCATGTGCCCAGGAGCATAAGTTAAAAAAAAATATAAAAAAAAAAAGAAATAAAATGTATTTATCTAACTCCAAACTCTGAACCCAAAGTTCTAATGAAGCAAACAGATCGATCCCTTTCACTTATTATTAGCAAATCTCATCCCTTTAACCAGTGCAATATCGACATCTGCTGGACAAAATCAGGTACTGAAGCAATTCCCCCTTAAAGGAACCAACCTACCATTTCATAATGGTAGTGAAGCTGTAAACACTAGCAACCAGCTCAGGGTGAGCTGGTGCCGGTGCTTATTTCGTGAGTGTTAACGCGGTATCGCGGTTTTAACACTTTTTTAAACTTCATAGCAAAAGTTAGTTTTACACTAACGAAACTAAGCACGGCACCAGCTCACCCTGAGCTGGTGCTAGTGTTTACAGCTTACACCTACCATTTGAAAGTGGTTGTGCACCTGGTAGGTTATCCTTTAAAGGTCTGTTAATAAAGCGCTATTTTAACTGAGCTCAAGTTGGTTCACTTTCCACCAGTCTCACTGTAATGTTAAAAACCAAAAATCATGTGTAAGTAGCAAAAAAAAACAATCTTTATTATTCACTATAATACTTAGAAGCAGGATCATTGTTCAGACAAAGCCACAGAATAACATCACTTAAAAAAGCACGGGAATATAGCCTGGCTTTTCCCCCCAAAAATTGCAGACACCGGGGGGGGAAAAAAAAAACAGGGCACCGATAAATACCAAACCAACCCTGTCACCTCCTGCCCCTACCTGAAACACTGTCAGAAAAAAATACAGATTACAAAGGCAATACATACATGTCCATTGCAAGAGCATGTAACGCTAGTGGCGGATAAAAAAAATCCCACAAAAGGAAACTTACCATAATAATTGTAACGGACGGAGTGTACATGGGTCTCAAAATCCTATATGAATAAGAATCCAAATGCACACCCCTGCCATCGGCAAGGCAGAGGAGTTTTGCGAATATATCCCCTCTATCATTCAGTACATCTCAAGTTAATTAGCATCGGGTCGTTTCTGGCCCTGATAGCAAGGGTGAAATAAGATAATCCTTCTATTAGTCCCCCCAGTGGGAATTCACAGCGTTACAGCAGAAGAGAGGGTACTGAGAGTGAGTACAAACTATGACAACAACAATATTAGGGATCTATCGAAACAAAAGAAAAAGGGGGATAAAAAGACAAAAGAGACAGCAATGATCGGCAGTGTTGATGTTTTATCCTGTGGAGGGGACCTGCAGGGACTGTTAGGTGGGTGGCGCGCAGTTACTTCTGTTTGGCCTTGTGTTTTGACAGCCTGACTGGCAGGCCGTGGAGGAATGACTTACTGTAACCTTACCCCTCACCTGGGGTGAAGCAGTCCGGTCACTTGAGGTGCTCCCGCCAATTCCACCACAGTCCTCATGCCAAGGGATGGGAGCGATTCTCATTCGCCAGAATGCTTCAAACTTACCCAGTCCTCCTCTCAGCTACACCTGCCCTTTCGTCCACCATGACCGCCCACCCCCCCAGGACAGAGCCTCGCTTTCCGTTAATCATTTGTCCAGTCTGCTCTCTCTCCCTCGCTGAGATGCTGCGTCCCCAACAGACTACACTAAGAAAGATGGGGCTGTGAAAAATAGCCACTACAAGAGTTTTGAAGAAGGTCTTAGAAAGAGCCCGCCCCGTCTTACATCCGAATGCCCGTCACGCCTCCTCACAGGCTACGCTCTGACCTCCTCCTGTGAATTGCGTTTTGGTGTCTCAGACCATCCGCACAGGTGTAGCCGGCTCTGACCCCCCCATCCTGTGATGTCATGTTAGGCCGCCCTCTCAGGCCTCCGCAGCAGGTATAGGCCGCGCTAGCCCCCCTGGGAGTGGCAGTTATGTTCCTCCGTCTGCCGCACGCCCGTGTATTGTCTTGAAGGAAGGACACCCCAAGTACTGTAAGGACTGCCTGCTCAATGTCGGTCCCAGGATACCACCGGTGGAGAAGGAGGACTGGCTTACGGTACGATTTACAATGTGATTAGCCAATGATGTTCCAGCCGTGGAACTGGAGGTGAGTTGGAGAGTGAGAACCACCTGACCAAGTTGGTAACAAACCCCTTGACAGGAATGACCATTGCTCTTGCTGGCCCAGGCTCCTGATGAGGATCATCTTGTTTACCAGCAAGCTCTCTACTCACTGACCTTCCGAGCACATCGCCTGACCACATACCTCTTAGGCCCATCTCCTGACACAGGTGTGCATCTCGTCTACAACAGCCTGATTGACCAGACATGGTGAGATACCGCCTTCAGTGTCTCACACACCGATGCTACCTCCGAGGATTCAAGCGTGCAGCTTTCCAGCATTGGTGTACACAGCGACATCCCAAGCCTGTACTGCAACCAGCTGGTGACCCAACTCCTGAGTTCACTCTTCATGACACGCCAGTAAGCCGTCCTTTCATAAAAAAAACAATCCGAGATCGGTACAAAGCAGGTGGCTCGATTGCCTGCTGTTGTGGCTAAAAGAACGTTGTGCAAAAAGAAAAATTATGTTTGCAGCAAGGTTGCCCGTCCGTTGATCCCTGGAGACGGCTGTTAACCACCACACTGCCCCATCCTCACCCAGGGACATATTTACGGACACTTAGGGGTTGCCCCAGGGAGAACCAGCAGTACAATCGCCTCTCCCTCGCATATTCTTTGCACCCCCGCCAACCTGCTGCAGAGCTGCCAGCTGTAGCAGGTCCTCCGGGCCCCCATACCAAGCACCGTGACACGACGTGCCTAGGCTGCACGCCACCATCGTGTATTCTGGCCCCCGGCTGTCTCCAGGACCCACGAGAGCTATCCCCCCCGGCGGGGAGTGTTGCACACAGTTTCGCGAAGCCGGCCTGAAATAAGGTAGAAGTATGAATCCACTACACTCCGCGGAGGATTGAGGGTACCGATGTAATGGTGAACCTGTCTGCAAATGATTAATCGAAATGATAGTACCATAAGCCTGGTACAGTGAATACGAACACAAGACCGGAAAAGCTTTCATCAGGTGTGCCGGACCTGTGTGCCGTGTGCGACACTATAAAGTCACCTATGTGTCTATTGAAGCTGCACATAGACCGTATCAGATTGCGGCACGGATGTTAGTGGTGGAAGTCGCGATAAGGCGTCAATTCTCTGGGAAGCTAATCAGCTGAATCCCCGCGCATGCGCGCTAACTTAGTCACGTCGATGTGACACCGAACTAGATGTGAGGGATTGTTCCAGCAACTGGGAGCGAAATCTGACCAATCGGGATACAATGTAACGGTCATACGTGCTATGTAATAGGGACCAAGTCGGGTGAAAGTGCCAGTCAATGTAAAAAGAATGACCAGAAATGTATAAAAATATTTATAAAAGAAGGATAAGGTAAGTTTTGATAAGTGCAACGTATGACAAAAGCAGACAAAGTTATAGATAACTAAACAGATGGTTGGGTAACATGGCTGATTCATATGGTGACCTAAATGAAACGCTAAAAACGAAAAAATCAGTGAACAGGGGCAGATCGGCGAGGGTACCTCACAACATCCACCCAGCATGGAAGCATGGAGAAACCCACCATATCCACTGACCTAAGAGATAAAAATATATTAAGAAACAACCAATTGACAATATAAATGGAGCACCATAAATAACAAAATTGGAGCGCATAGCTCTCTACTTACCAAAGAAAAACACGGATGCAGAAACATACTTGGTGAATCCCTTTGCTGATGGTTTTGCGATAAAACCGATGTAACATTATGATAATGAAGCTGTCTATCCTCTTTTGCCTGGCTCATCAGCGCTTCTGCTCGCACATTACCCCGTCTTTTATTTGGACTATAAGAACCGCACATTTTTTTTACCCAGAAGAGGGGGAAAAGAACATGGTGCGTCTTATAGTCCGAATGTAGAGGTGTGCCGGAGTCTCAGCCCGCCACTGCAGGAGGGAATGGATGACCGGCACATGGCAGTAAGCGCACGGCGTGCTCACTTCGGCTTCCACACACGCTGCCGCCTGCAGTGTCTGTGAGGCGGAGTTCAGTCATACTCTCGTGCAGGCACGACAGGGTTGACTGCAGTGTATTAACAACCCAAACTTTAAATTTGGTACGTGCCCCTGTACCTTAAAAGCATCCACCTTTGGTACTTGACCTTGTACTCTTGATAACCACCCAACCGTTTGGTACTTGGCCTTGTACTTTATAACCAATCCAACCGTGTTGGTACTTGGCCTTGTACTTTGATAACCATCCAACGTTTGGTACTCACATCTATGCCTTGTACTTTGAATTAAACCATCCAACCGTTTGGTACTTGAACCTGTACCTAGACTAAACCACCCAACCGTCTGGTACTTGAACTTGTAACTTTGAGAAACCTCCACCGTTTGGTACTTGACCTTGCACTTTGTCACCTCCAACCGTCTGGTACTGACCTGGTACTCTTTGATAACCTTCCATCCATTTGGTATTGGAACCGTTTCCCTAGACTAACCACCTCCCACCCATCTGGTACTTGACCGTGTTACTAGACTAACCACCCAACCTCTGGTACTTGACGCGTGTACCTAGACTAGACTACCCACCCAAACCGTCTGGTACTTTGACCGTGACTAACTAACCACCCAACCGCTGGTACTTGACCGTGTCGCTAGACTAACCACGTCGCAACTGCGTTTGGTACTTGACCGTACCTAGACTAACCAACCCATCACAGACCGGGAAACTAATGTTTTGGGTATTGTGGAAGGCCACAGCGTTTATTAACAACTAAGGTAGAAATTATTAAATAATGTTTATAAATGAAAACATTTCCCACCTTGCTTGGGGTAGATCCCCGATTGCATCTTCAAAATCTTGTGACCAACGTCGCATCCAAATGGCGCGTCGCGTCCCTGCAGCCGGCATTGGGCACTTCCACAACGCGCCTAGGGCCTGTTGTTAACTTCCATCCGCCTCCCGCTGGTGAAAACTTTATGAAAACAGAAGGAAACAGCCAGAACCAAGAAGAAGAGCTGAAAAGAACTAATTCTGACGGGCAGGTGGGAGGGGTGACCTTCTTCGCCTCTTCGGTCCGAGGGGGCAAGAAGGAACGAGGCCCCCCCCCACGAATGCGCTCGAACTTTTATAAACCACCGGGCAGGGTCCTTACCCCCCAAACACCGCCTCAGGTAGATCTCACATGGGAGGGTAAAGGGGGCAACTCCACCAGCCTACAGAAGGCGGAAACACGCACCCCCTACAGGTCCCTCGTCCCCTTCGCTATTTTGCTATTGGGGCTTGTTAGACTCAGGAATTAACACCCAAAACTTAAATTTGGTACTTGCCCCTGTACCTTAATAAAACCATCCAACCGTTTTGGTACTTGACCTTGGTACCTGATGAACACCATCCCAAGCCTTTTCGGTACTTGGCTTGTACTATTGATAAACCATCCAACCGTTTGGTACTTGGCCTTGTACTTTTGATAATCATCCAACCGTATGGTTACTGAAACGTCGTACTTTGAATAAACCATCCACAAAAAAAAAAGAAAACCCCCCGTTTGGGTACTCTTTGACCTTGCACTTTGTTCACCATCCACCGGATCTGGTACTGTGACCTTGTACTTTGATAAACCCTTCGCATTCCGTTGGTACTTGAACCGTGTACCTCTACTAACCACCCCACCATCGGGTACTTGACCGTTGTACCTAGAGCTTAACCCCGCCAACCAATCTGGTACTGTTAACTTGTACGAGACTAACCACCCAACCGTCTGGTCTTTGACCGTGTACCTAACTGAACCACCCATCACAGACCGGGAAAACTAAATGTGTGGCGTAATGCTGGACGGCACAGCGTTTAATTACCAACTAAGATAACGTAAAACATTAAAATAAGGTTATAGAAGTTAAAACATTTCCCAACCTGCTAGGCCCCGCTGGCATCTTTCAAAATCTTGAGAACCTAACCCGCGCGCGAATGGCGGCTGCGTCTCTGGCACCGCTGTGCATCTTCCAGCGCCTTAGGGCCTGTGTAACTTCCGCCGAGGAGCAGCCTCCTCCCCTCCTACCATACGCGGCTGCGAACCACCGCCACACGGACCAAGCCCATGGCCGTTTCTCAGCTGCTCCTGCAGGCCGTTAAGAAAAATAGTTGAAATATACACCTCAATTGGGAATTGAGATGGACACCGATGCATAATAAGCAGATGGCGATTATCCCGCGCAATTTCTCATGGCCTATACAACTCACTCCTCCCAGGACATCATGTATGTGATAATCAAGGACTTTCCTTGGCGTTCTCTATGCTTGCTGTGAATAGGATGCCTGAACCATTACCCTACTCGTAAGACATAACCGCAAAACTGCGACAAGTACTTCCTTCAAGTGACTAGTATCCGGGTGAGATGTGCCTTTTGGGCTACCCAGGATTATCCTTTACTGACTTTAGGTTACTCTGCATTTACCCAAAACCAGGGACCGAAACCGCAAAAGCTTGCAACTAGTTAGGGGAAATTTTGGACCTTCCTCTCTCTCTGCCGCTGACACACCCACCTATCAAGGAGACGTACGTAACCCCACCCACCTCCTATATAGCGTCATTGACCGATGGGCCCCTTGTGAAAAGACAGGGGTCCAATTAATTTGAACTTTCGGGCTCCTTTTGGTAACTAAGCCTGGCGGTTCTATAGGGGACCGCCATCCTACCGGAAACCTCATTCCCAACCTTCTCCAGTGCTAATACTGGATTGAACTAATTAAACTGCCGCATGTAATCCACATTGCGGTGGGCCTGGTGCTAACCTGACGCACAGTGGAGGGGTGAGGAGGCCTTTTTGTGCTGCCCAGTATGATCCTGCACTGGACTTACCCCTTACGCCGAAGCCACGTTTCAACCTTCCTGACACGGGCCCGTTTTTCAAATCTGCCCTGTGTCCCTATAAACTGGTATAACTAACTCCGGAAGCTTTAACGTCGTATCCAAGTGATTTCTTAAAATAGTTTTCTCCGTGACACTTTGTACTTTCATGGTAGTGTTTAAAAAATTTTGGTGTTAGTTTTGCATACTTGTTTATGAGAAATCATAGTATTTAGGGTGAAAATTTGGAAAAATTCTCGATTTCGAACTGTCAAATGTTTCTTAGCTTTTAACATAGTCATAACCGTCAAAACGAACGTAGTAACGCACATTCACTGAATGTTCATTTTAGTCTGCTGTGTTTTTTTATGCAATACTCTTATGTTTGTAGATAAAAACCTGAGGACCTGCTCTGGTTTCAAATCACGTTTGAGAGGCCTAAATAAAGTAAAATCCATAATTAACCCCAGGATGGGTATATAGGAACGACACAATACACGCCCACCCCTCGTGTATGTGAACAACTTTTTGAAAAAGTTTGGTGAATCCTTTAATTGTTTGACGGGGGTTAAACAAAATGGTACAATTGTGAAAGTACATAGTTGCTAAGATTAATGTGTCCTTTCAAAATGTACAAATTCTCAGTTGGATAAAATTGCCTAGAACGCTCCACAAATTTGATACCCAATCTCTCCCACGTATAACCAATCCCCATAATGAGGTGGTTGACTGGCTGTACGGGCACCCCCAGGGCATCGCAGGGAAGTCCTGGCCATGCACAATTTAGCATTGTCCCTTTTTATTGCCTATACAATCTTTATTTTAATTTTTTTTTTTTTTTTCTTTGCAATTTGACATCTAAGGGCCTTTATTTACATGTGACATGCGATGCACTTACAAATAAAAAAAAAAAAAAAATCATGTTCTAACTGGACAAAAACTATATAGAGAGGAAAGTGCTCATTTGTTTTCCCAGCGCCATATTTGCGGGAGACGTAACTTTAATATCTTTTGGGTTGACAGAGCTAGTTTAGGCTTATCTTTTTTTACGTTGAGTTTGTCGGGTCAACTTGATACGCATTTATTTTTTTTTATTTTTTTATTTTTATTTGATCACTTTTGAACATTTTTTTGTGAGAGGTTATGAAATTGTACAATGTTGTCGAGTTTTTTCGGGTGTTGGTTTTTACACAAGCGTTTAGCAGCGGGTCCAAATATGTTTCTAAGTTATAGTACGGATGTTACGGCCGACAATCCCAATATGTAAGAACATACAAATTCTTCTTGGCAGATGTTGACCCTGGACCTGAACCCAGGTCCCCAGCGCTGCAAGGCTGGGAAATGCTTAACCACTAAGCACAATGGGGTTTTTTCGGCGATTATGTTTTTTTTTAAATTTACTTTATTGCATGTGGGACTGTATCCCTGTTTCAAGATTTCTACAATTCTACAACCTTGACCACCCAGTGTAATACAGATTACACTGTGAAATGTTCATGGTTACAGCCAGGTCCTGCAGAGGCACGGACCCGGCTCCCAAGGAGATCGCGCGCAGTCCCGGCACCGGCAGCCCGGGGCTGCGATCCCGAAAATGTGTTACCCTGTCCTGCGTTAGCTTAAATTCCCTAGCCCACAGTTATCCACTCTGCCTTCTAATTGGTGAGTAGTGATCAATGACTGAGACCTGACCTCTGTGTTTCTTGTGTGATGACCTCTGTGTTTCTTGTGTGATGAGGTAATGGCCGACCACGAGGGGGGAGGCCACTTGACACCTCACCGGATGAAGTCTTCGCTGGTGGCTAGCTGCTTTGTCCCGATGATGGAAGATCGTGGTGTTTTGTCCTTCAATGGTTACTGGGAGGTTTCGGAATTGAAGTGATGCGTGAGGTGGTTACTAGCTGGATATGTCGAGCTGTGAGGTGAGCTGGAGAGCCTTGGGCTTGCAAGACCGGGATACCTCTGGGACTGCGGTGGCGTGATGCTGAGGAGCTGGTTCGGATTCCTGGCGATTGTGGATCGCTGATTCCCCTTGAGCACTTCCGTTGTTGGGAGTCTCGGTGACTGGTGCAGCTGTGAGTGCGCCGCCCCCGCGTCCACTGGAACCTGCGGTGACGATGGTCTGTCGTATGTCTCTGCGACGTTCCTTCCGTGATGATGATGGCGGCGCGGTCTGGTGAGAGAGCTCAAGCCATATCGTGCAAGCCCCCGCCTGCTGGTATGGGCCTCGTGGGAGTCCCACTCTGCGGATGTTGCTGGCTGTAGGACTGGGATCTGTGGTGCACCGTGGGCAATAGAGGTCTCTACCGCTCACAGTAATGCCAAAGGACGTCGGGGAATAGGAGGATGGGGAGGAAGGGTAGCTTACCCAGGGATCCGGGCCTGGCGTTGGCTATGGCCGGGGGCAATGGGAGGGGGATAGGGGGGCCGGGAACGCAGGCTTGGCGATGAAACGCTCTTGACGCTGCTTGTGGGTGGAGGGTATGTGTCATAGGAGGTAGAAGCCGGGGGCTGGCTGGGGAAGTATGCCCGAGGCCGGGATGGGCCTGGGGCTGTCCGGGAGTAGGCCCGAGGCCTGGGATGGGGCCCTGGGAGAGTAGGCCCGAGGCCTGGGCTGTCTGGGAGTAGCCCGATGCCTGGAATGGGGCCTGGGGCTGTCTGGGGATTTAGGCTCGAGCCTGGGCTTGGGCCTGGGGCTTCTGGGGAGTAGGCCCGAGCCCTGGGATCGGGGCCTGGGGCGTGGTGGGGATAGCCGAGATGGGGCCTGGGGCTTGCAGGGGAGTAGGGGCCGAGGCTTTTTCGGTCGGCCCTTTGTATGGAAGGCCCAGGCCTGGTGGCCGGCCCGGGCTGGCTGAGTACAGGCCCGAGGCTGCCCGGAGCCCTTGCTTGGAGCCAAGTAGGCCTGAGCCTGGTCCTTTGAGCTGCCGACTGGCAGGGGGAGATCCGGCCCCGCACCTAGATAGCAGGAGGCGATTAACGGTGTGCGGGATGCGCCTGGGATCGTGGTAGGCCCCGGACCGTTCGTGGCCGGGCGTGGAGCGCCGCAGGCATCTGCTGGTGCCGGAGTGACCTGAACGGCATGGGGAGCAGGATCGCGTGCGCCGCTATGCGGGGGGGGGGGTTCCTTGCCGGCCTTGTGCTCGGGAGGCCTCGCCACGCGGCTGGAACGACATTCCAGGATGGTGCCTGTCTCAAGGTAAGAGAACCGAAGCTCTGCGCAGGGTGGGGGGCTGGCTGAGCGGTCAGGCACGCTGGGGTGCGGGGCAGGTGAGGAGGGCACAGCAGCGCTGGGGGTGGCGGCGGCGGTAGCGGCAGCATCGCTGGGGTGCGGGGCAGGTGGCGGGCAGCACGCTGGGTTCTGGCAGTAAGCGGGCATCAGCGTTCTGGGGTCGGGGCAGTGACGTGCTGGCAGCCGCTGGGGGTGCGGGGCGGTGAAGGCGGTGCAGCAGCGCTGGGTGCGGGGCAGGTGACGGGCAGCACGCTGGGGTGCGGGCAGTGAGCGGGCAGCACTCTGGGGGCGGGGGCAGGGTGATGCATACTTCTCAGCTTTGGCATACTTCTCTCAGCGGGATCCCACGACGATCCTTCCGGTGTCAAGAAGGCGTCCCCGTGGTCGGTGCAACGCCAATCGTCTTCTGGGCCCGTGCCGCGCTCCTGCTGGTGCTGGTGATGATCTTCCGCAGGGACGTCCTCCATCTTCTGCCCATCTCTCCCGTGGAGGAGTGAGGGCACTGGTGGGTGGTGGGTGGACGGGTGGCGTGTGGCGGCCGCCGGGCAGCGGGGTGGCGCTGTACCTTCCAGGGTGGAAGCCATCTTTGCAGTGAGGATTCGGTCTAGGAGATTAGGTGTCCCCTTCAGGGACGTCCACTGTTCTTTCTGAACCGACCGCGTCGCAGCAGGGTGCTGCAGGAGGGTATCCACCATGCTAACCCTGCATGCCGCTTGCTAATTAACTTTTCTCTCTGGGAAAGCCAATAGCTGGTGTATTTGGCAGTGGGGTCTCTGTACTTCGCGCCCTTCGGTCCAGGGGCAGAAGAAAGAGGCCCCCCCCACGTGCTTCTCGCACTTTATAAACACGCACAGCTCGGGGTCCTTACCCACCCCCAACACCGCTCTCCCGGTGATTTCTCACACGGGAAGGGGTATGGGCAACCACCAGCCTAACCAGAAGGCTTAAAACCACCCCCCACTACGTCCTCAACCCCTCCGCTATTTGCTTTATGGCGCTTGTAATGACAGCCACTGTCCAGTTATCTGAATGAAGGGAAGCAAAAGCCACGCCCCCCCACCTCGCACGGAGCTTCGCAACTGTGATGATGCCGGACAGGTCACGTGTCTCTACCCAGAGTCCCGCTGCCTAGTGCTGGCAGATAACACTAAGAGGGGACTAGGACCTTGTGAACATACCCGAGTCTCTCTCCTGTTCCTCTGTGCTGGTTCTCACAGGGTGTGAAACTGAACCATTCCCACATGCTTGTACAAGGTCACAGGATCCTTAAGTCTTTATGTCACCTCTCCTGCTGCCTCCTCCTCAAGATTGTAAGCTCCTGTTGACCATTGTACAGCTCTGTCACCTACGGCCACTCGAGATCCAACCCTCTCCTTTGTCCCTCCTTCTCATAGATTGCAAGCTCTTGTGACCATTGTAAGCAACACTGTCACGCCTGTGGCCTCCCTAGCTCATAGATTGTTAAGCTCTTGTGAGCATTGTAAACAAGCCTTGTCCATCTCCTGTTCCCCGTCCTCTCATAGATTGTAAGCTCTTGAGACCATTGTGACAGGCACTTCACCTCCTGTGTCCCCCTCTCCCCTCATAGATTGTAGCTCTTGTGGACCATTGTACAAGCCACTTGTCACCTCCTGTGTCCCCCTCCGTCTCATAGATTTAATCCTTGTGAACATTACAAGCACTGTCACCTCCTTGTCCCCTTCTCCTCCTCATTAGTATTGGTAAGCTCGTGACCTTGTACAGCACTGTCACCCATCTCCTGTGTCCCCCTCCTTCTCATAGATTGTAAGCTCTTGTGACCATTGTACAAGCACTGGTCACCATCCTGTGTCCTCCTCCTCATAGATTTAATGCTCTTTTGGCATTGTACAACCTTGTCCACCGCCTCTTGTTCCCCTCCGCCTCATAGATGTAAGCTCTTGTGACCATTGTACAAAGCACTGTCACCATCCTGTGTCCCCTTCTCCGCCTCATAGATTTTAAGCTCTTGGACCATTGGTACAAGCACTGTCATCTCTGTGTCCTCTCCTCCCCATGATTGTACTCTTGTGGCCATTGTTAACAAGCACTGTCACATCCGGTGTCCCTCCCTCATAGATTGTAAAGCTCTTGTGACCATTGTACAAGCACTGTCACATCTGTGTCCTCTTCTCATAAGATTGTAAAGCTCTTGTGACCATTGTACCATCACTGCCCCATCCGTGTCCTCCTCTCATAGATTGTCAGCTCTTGTGACCATTGTACAAGCACCTGTCTACCTCAAGAAGTACCTCCCTGTGTCCCCCTTCTTCCCCTCATAGATGGAAGCTCCTTGTTACGCATTGTACAAGCACTGTCACCTCCTTGTCCCCTCCTCTCATAGATTGTTAAGCTCTGTGACCATTGTACAACACTGTCACCTCCTTGTCCCTTCTCCTCCCTAGATTGTAGCGCTTGGTGACCATTGGTACAAGCCCTGTCACCTCCTGTGTCCCCTCCTCTCATAGATGTTAAGCTCTTGTGACCATTGTAAACAAGCGCTTTCACATGCTTTGTCCTTCCTCCTCATAATGTAAGCTCTTGTGGTCCATTGTACAACATTGTCACCTCTTGTGTCCCCTCCTCCTCATAGATTGTAAGCTCTTTGGTCCTGTACAAGCGACTGTCACCTCCTGTGCCCCTCCTCCTCATAATGTGTAACTCTTGTGACCATTGTACAAGCACTGGCCCCTCCTGTTGTCCCCTTCTCCCCCTTCTTCCTCCTCATTAGATTTA
Source organism: Engystomops pustulosus (assembly GCA_019512145.1). Taxonomy (NCBI): domain Eukaryota; kingdom Metazoa; phylum Chordata; class Amphibia; order Anura; family Leptodactylidae; genus Engystomops; species Engystomops pustulosus. The sequence goes on from WNYA01000562.1 coordinate 69,686, forward strand.
AGCTCCTTGTGACCATTGTACAAGCCGTCATCTCCTGTGTCCCTCTCCTCCTCATAGATTGTAGTCTCTTGTGGCCATTGTACAGCAACTGTCACATCCTGTTCCTCCTCCTCATAATTGTAAGCTCTTGTGACCAGTGTAACCAGCACTGTCACATCCTGTGTCCGCCGTCTCATATGTAAGCTCTTGTGACCATTGTAAAATCACGTCACATCCTGTGTCCTCCTTCTCATAGATTGTAAGCTCTTGTGACCATTGTACAAGCGGCTGTCACCACCCCTGTGTCCGCTCCTCGATAGATTTAAACTCTTGTGACCATTGTACAGACTGTCACCTCCTGTGTCCCCTCCCTCTCATAGATTGGTTAAGCCGCCCGTACCATATACAACACTGTCACCCGATCCTGTTCCCCCTCCCTCCTCATAGATTGTAAGCTCTGTGCCAATTTGTACCAAGCACTATCCCTCCTGTTCCCCTTCCTCCCTCCTCATAGATTTGTAACTCTTGTGACCATTGACAACACTGTCACATCCTGTGGTCCTTCCTCCTCATAGATTCGTAGCTCTTGTAGGCCATGGTACAGCAGTGTCACCTCTTGTGTCCCCTTCTCCTCATAGATTGTAAGCTCTGTGGTCAGTGTCAAGCCCGTCCACCGTCCGTTCCCCTCCTCCTCATAAGTGTAAGCTCTTGTGGTCATTTGTACAAGCACTGTCACCTCCTGTGGTCCCCCTCCTCATATAGTGTAACTCTGGTGGACCATTGGTACAGCACTGTCACATCCGGTGTCCTCCTCCTCATAGATTGTAAGCTCTTGTGGCCATTGTCAAGGCTTGGTCAGCTCTTGGGTCCCCTCCTCCTCATAGAATTGTAAGTCTGTTAGCATTGTCAAGCACTGTCACCATCCTGTGTCCCCTTCTCCGCCTCATAGATTGTAAGCTCATTGGTGGACCATTTCGACAACACTGTCACCTCCCTTGTCTCCCCTTCTCCTCCTCATAATTGTAAGCGCTTGTGACCTTGTCAATCACTGTCACCTCCTGTGCCCCTCTCTCCTCCTCATAGATTGTATCTCTGTAACCATGTGTACAAGCAATGTCACCCATCCTGTCCCCTTCCCTCCTCATAGATTGGTAAGCCTCCTGTGGACCATTGTACAAGCACTGTCATCTTCCTCCTGTGTCCTCTCCTCCTCATAGATTTGTGAAGCGCTGTGACGCCATTGTACAAGCACTGTCACCCGTCCTGTGTCCCTTCTTCCTCCTCATAGATTGAAGCTCTTGTGACCATTGTCCAAGCACTGTCACTATTCCTGTGTCCCCTTCTCTCGTCTCATTAGATTGTAAGCTTTCTTGTGACCATGTACAAGCACTGGCACCCATCTCCTGGTTCCCGCCTCCCCCCTTCTTCCTTCCTCATAGATTGTAAGCGCCTTGTGACCACTTGTCAAGCAACTGTCACACCCTGGCCTCTCCTCCTCCTCTAGATTTTTAAGCTCGTTCGTGGCCATTGTACAAAGCATGTCACCCGCGTGTGTCCCCCTCCTCCTCAGAGATGGTAAGCACCTGTGACCATTGTACCGCACGGTCACCTCCTGTGTCCCCTTTCTCCCGCCTCAATAGATTGGAAGCTCTTGTGCCCCTTGTACAAGCACCTGTCCCCCCCTCCTATCCCCTTCTTCCCTCATAGATCGTAAGCTCTTGTGTTCCATTTTTCCAAACATTGTCAACCTCCGACAGTGCCCCTCTCCTTATAGATGTAAGCTCTTGTGACCATTGTCAAGCATGTCATCTCTTGGTCCTCGTCCTCCTCATAGATGGTACGCTCTTGTGGCCATTGTCACAGCATTGTCACCCCCCCTCTTGTGTCCCCCTCCTCCTCAGAGATTGTAAAGCTCTTGTGCCCTTGTACAGCACTGTCACTCTCCTGTGGTCCCCTCCTCCTCATAGATTGTTAGCTCTTGTACCATGTGTACAAGCATTGTCAACTCTTTGTGTCCCCTCCTCCTCATAGATTGTAAGCTCTTGTGACCCATTGTACAAGCTCTGGCACCCTCGGCTTTCCTCCCCTCCTCATAGGTGAAGCGCATGTTACCTTGTCCAATATACTCATACCTACAAAGCCCTGTAACTGCCTGAGACCCACAAACTGACTAGAATTGTCAGATAATTCTATCACTCCTCCCCCCGACGCAACCAAGTGTTCTGTATAAAGCTGCTATCTCCTGATGACCACTTGTAGTGTCGGCAACACGGGAGCCCACCGTCCGCATCAGGTAACATGTCCCATAAAATGTCCCCTAATAAAGTCGCCCTATTATTCTCCCCAACACAGTAACAACTATTAAAACTTCATCACACCAAAGGCACACAAACCCTAATTAAAGGATCCCTGACAACAGGCCGCTTAGGCGACAGGCACAGGGTACGGGGGGCCCGCCATAGGGTAGCACAGCGAGGGGCACAGGGGGAGGCCATAGGGAGATGGGAGAGAGGGGGCTTAGGGCAATAAAGTTTATGGTACGCTAGCGGGGACGTGAGGATTAGCTCTAAAAAGGGCTATCCTCACGTCCCATACATCCACCTACCACCCGATCTACCTTTATAGGTAGATTCGTGGTGGTAGGTGCCCTTTAATAAAGTAACAGTAAAGTAGCAGCGCCTTACGGGGTGGTGCAGCCATGTTTCTCTTTGGAGAGGGGTAGGGGGCGAGCAGCCCTCACCCCCTCCTCCTCTCCCAGGCATTAACGTGTGCCCGCCGTGATACGTATGGTGGGCACACGTTCATGTGAATGTAGCCTAAGGGGACTGTGTAGGGAATACTTTATTTAGGGGTCATTGTGTGACATTTGGTGAAGTTTTAATAGTGTACTGTGTTTGGGGAGAATTAATAGGGAGACTTTATTAGGGGACATTTTATGGGACACTGTTACGTGATGCTGAAGGATGGCTCCTGTGCCGACACTACAAGTGTTCTGTCAGATTCAGCCCTATACAGAACACTTGGTGGTCGGGGAGAGTGATAGAATTATGCTGACACCTAGTCAGGGGGTCTCCAGAGTTACCAGGGCTGTATAGGTATATGAGTATATGTGACAATGGTTACAAGAGCTTACAATCTATGAGGAGGGGAGGACAGGAGGTGACAATGCTTGTACAATGGCCACAAGACCTTCATCAGATAACCTGGAAGTGCTGTCACACTCTGTGTGCCCTGCACGAGATGACTGAACTCCGCTCACAGATACTAGCAGGCGGCAGCTGTGTGTGGAGCTGAGCTGAGCACTGGCGCTGCGCTTACTGCCATGTGCCGTCCTCCATTCCCTCCTGCAGTGGAGGGCTGAGGCACCGGCACACATCTACATTCGGACTATAAGACGCACCACTGTTTTTTCCCCATCTTCTGGGTAAAAAAAATGTGCGTCTTATAGTCCAAAAAATACGGTAATGTTCTAGGAGAAGCGCTGAGCCAGGCAAAAGAGTGAGACAGCTTCATTATCATAATGTTATATCTGTTTTATCAGCAAAACCACTCAGCACAGGGATGCACCAAGATATGTTTCTGCATCAGTGTCTTTTCTTTGGGTAGTAGAGAGCTCTGCGCTCCAATTTTGTTATTTATGGTGCTCCATTTATATTGTAATTGGTGTTTCTTAATATATTTTTCATCTCTTAGGTCTGTGGATATGGTGGGTTTCTCCATGCATTCCCATGCTGGGTGGATGTTGTGAGGTAGCCTCGCCTGTCCTGCCCCCGTTCACTGTGATTTTTTCGTTTAGCGTTTCATTTATGTCACCATATGAAATCATCCACTGTTACCAACCATATCTTTAAAGTTATCTATAACTTTGTCTCTTTTGTCATATCAGTGTCATTTATCAAAACTTACCCATATTCCTTCTTTTTAAATATTTTTATACATTTCTGGTCATTCTTTTTTACATACTTGCACTTTACCCGACTTGGTCCCCTATACATTAGCACTTATGGCACGTTACATTGTATCCCGATTGGTCAGATTTAGTCCCAGTTGCTGTAACAATCCCTCACATCTAGTTGCGGTGGTCACATCGACATTCTAAGTTAGCGCGCATGCGCGGATTCAGCTGAATAGTCCTTCCCGGAATTGACATATCGCGAATTCCACACACTAACATCCATGCCGCCATCTTGAATATGGGGACCGTCTCAGCTGCTGTGCAGCTTCAATTAGCACACATAGGTACTTATATGTGCACACGGCACAGGTCCGGCACCCCTGAGAAAGCTTTTTCCGGTCTTGTTTCGTTTCACTGTCCAGGCTTCATGGTAACTATCATTTTCTTTATCATTTGCAGCAGGTTCACCATTACTATCGGTTCCCTCATCTGGGGAGTATAGTGGATTTCACTACTTCTACATTATTCAGGCGCTTCGCGAACTGTGTGCAACATCCCCCGCCGGGGCCTAGCCTTCTCGTGGGTCCTGGAGACAGCCGGGGCCCAGAATACCAGAGTGGCTGGCGGTTGCGGCCTAGGGCACGCTAGTGTCACGGTGCTTGGTATGGGGACCGGAGGACTGTCCTACAGCCTGGCAGGTCTCCAGCAGGTGGTGTGTGCAAAGAATATGGAGGGAGAGGCTGATGTACTGGTTCTCCCTGGGGCAACCCCTAAGTGTCAGTAATATATGTCCCTGGGTGATGGATGGGGAAGCTGTGGTGGTAACAGCCGTATCCAGGGATCAGACGGAGGCAACATTGTGCAAAAATAATTTTTATTTTTGCACAACGTTTTATTCGAACAACAGCAGGCAACGAGCCAAATGATTCTGTACAGATATCGGATTACTGAACAGTCCGGATTACTGGAGTGATCATGAAGAGGGAACCTCAGGAGTTGGGTCACCAGCCTGGTTGCAGATACAGGCTGGGATGTAGCTGTGTCCAATGCTGGAAGCTGCAGCTTTAATCCTAGGAGGTAGCTCTGTGTGAGACACTGAAGGTGTATCTCACACTGTCTCTGGTCACTCAGTGTTGTAGAAGAGATGCTCCTGTGTCAGGAGCTGGGGCCTAAGAGGTCTGTGGTCAGAGCGTGTGCTCTAAGGTCTCTGGTAAGAGAGCTTGCTGGAAACAGATGCTCCTCAGTCAGGAGCTGGGCCACAAGAGCACTTGTCACTTCCTGTCCAGGGGTTTTGTTACACTCTGGTCAGGTGGTCTCACTCTCCAATCACACTCCAGTTACAAAGGTGGAACATCATTGGATAATAACTAATAGTATTAACCCTTGCCTATCCAGGCAGAAACTACCGCTGCTAATTACCTTGAGATGTACTGAATGATACAGGGGATTATTCGCAAACACTCCTCTGCCTTGCGCATTGGCAGGGGTGTTGCATTTGGATTCTATCATATAGGTTTTGAGACCCATACACTCCGTCCGTACATATTATTATTGGTAGTTCACTTTTGTGTGTTTTTTCATCCGCCACTAGCCTGTTACCTGCTCTTGCATGACATGTATTGTATTTGCATTTGTATCTGTATTTTTTCTGGACAGTGTTCAGAGTAGGGTTGCAGGGATGACAGGGTTCTGGTATTATCAGGTGCCCCTGTCCCCCGGTGTCTGCATTTTTGGGGAACAGCCAAGCTGTATTCCCTTGCTTTTTAAGTGATTTTATTCTTTGCTTTGTCTGATCAATGTCTGCTTCTATGTATTTATAGTGATTAATAAAGATTGTTTTTTTGCTACCTTACACATGATTTTTTGTGTATTTTACATACATGTGAGGCTGGAAGGACCAAACTTCTGAGCTCAGTTTAAAATACGCTTAAAAGACCTTTAAAGGAAACCTACCATTTCAAATGGTAGGTGTAAGCTGTAAACACCTGGTCCGGCATCAGCTCATCCTGAGCTAGCTTAAGGTATTTGTGGGTCAGAAGGGTCATTTTAAAGTGGTAGGTTTCCTTTAAGGGGTCGCACATCCAAATTGTATCAGGTGTCGGAGAGGTTACATATTGTGACAAGGTCCCTATTGAATTGGCATATCCTGCATGTGTCACTTCTCCGCTCAGGTCCCCGGAGTTCACCTTCTTCTTCCCGGTGCATGTGAGTGCATTGTCTTGCGACACAATTTGAAAGTTAAATCCAGTGCTCAGTCCGAATCCGTTGGATTGTCCAATGGCCCGCCCCCCGATTTCTGTCGCATGAAAGCAGCGCAGCTGCACCAAAATCCAATCGCATGTGACACAATCCACTGTTAAATATCTGTCACAGCCGTGAAAAACCCGAAAACGTAGGAAAGTCGGACGAATGTGTGATGCGCAACCCCTAGTAAATAAGCGCCATTTACTTTCACATGAACGTGGCACAACTGGCACCCAAATAAGCGCATGATACGCCAAAAAGTTTCATGTATTTATCCGAAAGCTACGCAAGAATCTCTCCACAAATCATGACTTGGGCTGTACTGACAATGGGCTGTACTTGGGAGGTGTTTTTGCTGCATTTTCTAATGTTTTGGGTTTTTTGTGCTGTACTACATTACTTATTGTTTCTGGGGTGGTATTTTGTGCTGTACTACATTACTTATTGTTTC
>WNYA01000562.1:86320-123619 GCA_019512145.1 Engystomops pustulosus
GGGCAACTTCACTCAGGTCTAACAGCAGAGTGACGCTGAACAGCACGGAGAGTATAAGACTGGATACAAATCAGCTACATCGGCACCTTGTTTATAATACAGTGATACAGTGATACAATCTTGTGACAAGACTGACATCTACTGATGGAATCAATACTTGTAGAAATTCCGCTGCGCTCCTGTTTCAGTATTTGATGGTGCCAATATAGGGTCCCAACCCCGTATGCAAGTAAGGATATGAAAGACGGCACTCAATCCAATTTTGAAAATAAATGCTTTTATTCTTGTACCAATCCACTTTAATACATTTACACGACGTTTCGGTAACAAAAAGACCTTCCTCAGATGCGGAATGTACTGTATAGAGATCCTATAGCCAGAATGAGAATGAGGTCCTGACCACCCTTATAGGTCCTTCTCATTATAAAATTTAATGGGTGGGGCCCCCTTAAAGGTTTGGGCCCTGGGCTATTTCCCAAACCACCAATACTGGGCCAGCGCTTGGTCTCTCCAAATGTAAATAATCTGAATAAAATCTAAATAAGCGGCACATGTACATGTAAATGTAACAAACATGAAAGTTCTTTTCAGTTAAACTGTAACTGTGGGGAATGCCCGGCTGACAATGGGGTATTGTCTGACAATCTGGGCGTGGACCTCCCAGCTATATAAGTTTTCATAATGGTTTTGATATTTACAGACTATGCGTGTTACCAAGAGCTCAGCTTGTCTCATAGATCAAAACATCAGGCACAAAAATGAAGCTAAGCAACTTACTGGTGGATGTGTGCCCCCCTGGATCTGGATGTTGTCCTCATATACCAGATAATTCCACCAGATAAATTAGCATTCTCTTCAGGAAGGAGATAAAATGTCCTTTCTAGATGAAAATGTACCCATTTACCTACACAAAATGTCCTCAAAAATCATGTAAAAACGAGCAGAAAAGAGTCATATTTTGCCCGAGATGAGTCATTTTTAGGAGCTTCAGAAGGAGTTATTGCAGATCCCTTCATTCCAGTACCTTGAGACATGATCAGATTGTATCAGGCTGTGGTTCTGGGAACTGGAGAACTGGAAATAATGGCAGTTAAAAAAGTAGATGTGAATTGGATCTTTATCTATATTTCCAATTATTTGCATTTTCACCTAAGGATGTAATCATCTGTATGTCCCAGAACCACAGCCTGATACAATCTGATCATGTCCCATCGGGCTGTGGTTCTGGGAGCTGCAGAACTGGAGATACAGATGATTAAATCCTCAGTTGAAAATGCAAATAATTGGAAATATAGATAAAGAAGTAGATGTGAACTGGATCTTTAACTGTCTGTATCTCCAGTTCTGTAGCTCACAGAACCACAAGCCTAAAAGAAGAGATTCTTATCTTTATTATGCCACCAGCTCGATGTTTTGTGTCTTACAGAATAAAAGATAGAGTCGTCTGAAGTGACACTCCCCTGCAGCCTCTAATCTTGACTTATCTCACATAAAATATGACTCTTCTCTGATCACTGTCACATAAATTTGGAGGAGAATTTTTATAGGTCAACGGGTGAAGTTTAGACATAAAAGAAGGAATTCTAGTAAAGACATTTCATACCCGACCTGTTATTTTATTAGGGTAAAATCTAATGACTTGAGTCCCTTTTAAAGGGATTTTTCAGGAAATTGAAAATAAATGCAAAAGGACAAGGGCTTCATTTATATATTTCATCCTTTTTTTTCTTTTTGTCATGATGTATGTGGCACAATGTGCAAAACTTGAACTCATTTGAAGCTGTAAAACCTAGCGATCAGCTAATATGTGTTAGTAGTGTTGACCCTCAGGGCCATAAACTTTAGGTAAGGGGTTAACATTCTTTCGTTTTCATTTGACAAAGCCAAGTATCTGGCGCCAAGATTCCAAGTTCCCGCTCCTCCATTCATTCATCACTTATCACGTTTCTTCTCCTCTGTGTATAATACCTCCCTCTGTCCTGTAATCTCAGAGTCTTCAATCTTTATTACATCAAAGTCAAACTGTGATCAAAGAAAGCAAACGGGGTTTACCGCCTCCCATCCCAGTGCTGGTTACATTTTACAGTATGTAGAGTATATTAAGAGATGTAGAGCCCTAACCCCCCCATAAATTAGCTATAGGAGACATTGCCACACTAGAATAAATTTTAATATCTATTTCCCCCAAAAGAAAATCTATCACCAGGATGAAAGATTGTAAACCCAGCACATGGACATACTGGTGTGCGCCACCTCTGGCGGGATCTGCTCTTCTTTTAGCTTCTTATGCCCTAGTTTTTACAAAAAAAAATGAGCCTGAGGGGCTCCAGACTCCAAAGGAGTTAATGGAGCCTGGAGCCTCTCAGGCTCATTTGCATAATTTGTAAAGCCCCTTTTACTCAAAAACAAGGGCATAAGAAGCTAAAAGAAGCATGAATCCTGCAAGAGGGGGCGCGCATCAGTATGTCAGTTTGCTTGGTTTACAATCCTTCATCCTGGTGATAGATCTCCTTTAAGCTTCTTACCACCTTCTTATAACCAGGAGGCCAGGATGTGACCTTGAAAAGAGACATTGAGAGCTGCAGATGAGGCAGAAAGGTAAGTGCTTTTATTATTTGACTTAATATTTCTACCTAATAAATGTCTGTTATAATTTTTCATGGGGTCAATAGATGTTACAACTTATTGAAAGGACATCTACCACCAGGATGAAGGACTGTAAACCAAGCACACTAACATAGCTGGTGTGCGGTCCCTTGCTCTTCCTTAAGCTTATTATCATCTTGTTTTTACAAAAATATGTCTTTAAATGATGCAAATGAGCCTGAGGTGATAATAAGCTTAAAGTAGAGCAGACCATGACAGAGGGGGCACACACCAGTATGTCTGTGTGCTTGGTTTACAGCCCTTCATCCTGGTGGTAGATGTCCTTTAAATAAGTTGTAACATCTATTGATCCCATGAAAAATTCTTATTTTATATTTATTAGGCAGAAATATTAAGTCAAATACTAAAAGCACTTACCTTCCTGCGTCATCCTCTGCTCTCAATGTCTCTTTGTTCTGTTCAAGGTCAAACCCTGACCTCTTGGGTCAGTTCTTGTCATTACTGCTGCTATTTTCCAGCGGTTGCATCCAAGACTTTCTCCTGGCAGCGGCTCATTGGTGGCTCCACCTTGTATAATATAACAGCAGAGCTCTGTCACTTGTCTCTGCATGTAGATTCACCTGAGCATCTATGCAACACCCCTGCCGATGCAAGGCAGAGGGGTTGTTGTGAATACGCCCCACCATGTAGCTTGCAGCCTGTGAAGGGTCTGATCAACCACACAGCAGGTCACTACATAACACAGGGGAACACTGCAGTGGTAGAGTCTGCCTGGTAAGGCAGGAGTTAAGTGAAGAATGTGATGTAATATGTGTCAGCCAATCACATGTGTTCATATCTTGTATCTGTAAGCTGGGATGCAATTGGAGGAGTAACCACCACCTGACCAGTGGGAGTAATAAAACCCCTGGTCAGGAAAGTTGCAGAGTTCAGTCAGACCAAGGAGTCTGAATAGCTCAGCCAGACTTGTTAGTCTAGAGTCAGTCAGCCAGCACACCAGACCAGAGCAGGAGTGCTCAGCTCCCTGCCTGAGTGGAGTGAGTTAGTTAGTAAGAGGAAAGGGATATCATCCTACATTCAAGGGTGATACCTGAAGCAACCCAGGACAAGCTGAAGCATCCTATTAGGACACAGCTATCTCCCAGCCTGCCCTTGCATCCAGGCTGAGGATCCATCCTGTGGCTCCCTCCAACTACATCTCAGCAATCTACCATTTGTCAAGGCACGTTGCTACTGTTCCTGTCGGTTCCAATAAAGAACTGTAAGTTATTTTTGTTCAACCTCTGCCTCCGTCTGGTCCCTGCTACTACGGCTGTCACCATCACGGGCACCCTGTCCACTACACAGGGACTCATACTCCAGACACCAAAGGGTTGCCCCAGGGAGAGCCAGCATGGACTTTACATATTTTGGTCTTCAGTAGCCGTAGAACATGGTAAGTGCGCGTTGATTATTTTTCTTTGTGCTTTTTGTGTGCGTGTTTACGGTAGTCTGACAAATGGGAAACGATCTACATGCTCGCAAATCCAAATCAGTTAAAATCTTCAGAGCCTGGTATTTCAAATAAAAAAACCGTGTGAAAAGTAATATTTTACAAGTTTGCAAGTATTTGGATTAAGCATTTTGCCCCTGAATTTGACTCTCGCTTAGCACTTCACTATCACCTCCCGCTGACCATCTTATTTCTCTGATCAAGTTTATGAGAATTTTTCCAAGAGACCTGTTTGGAGGTATATTCCTCCAACTAGCCTCTATACAAAATCTTCACAGTAACAGTCTCTTGCCTTTTAAAAGTACACATATTGCATTGCAGATCAATATAGACCTTCTTAAGCAGATTAAAATCGTCATCAATATAATCTCTAGATGAGGCGAACCCTCAGAAACTTTTCTCTTCAGCTCTCTAACATACAAAAACCTTTGTTCCAGGTTCCAGGAGAAGGGGATTCAGCACATATCTGTCAAACAGAGATGTAGAATAGCGGACCGTGAACATTTTGCTGTCATTTCTCCGTGTAAAGCAAAATCGCATGCAAACCTCTCTGCTGTCTCAATCTCTCTCTAGGTTTCCAGTGTGTTTAGTACAATGTCAAATCCATATGAAAGTCTTACTAGCTCCTGTACCCTTATACTGTAACGCACATTTGGTGTCATTTACTACTGTTCCCGATTCGCTCGGTTTTTCTTCCTAACGTGTTAACCGAATATTTCCGATTTGCGCCGATTGTACCTTATTGCCCTTGGATTTTGGCCACGCATGGGATTTGCGCTCGGCGCCAGCATGCAACCAAACGGAAATCGTGGGGCGTGGCCCGAACGAAAACCGACGTTGTCCGTAAACAAACCGCCAACTTTAATACCGAAAATGTTCGCTTGGCCAGCGCGTACCTTCCCTGGAGTCCAGCAGGTGTATTCCGCGCGTTCAGAAAGGAATTTTTTTCAGCGGGCAGCAGCGGCCACCCTGGTGACTGCGGATGGAACTCCTTCCCTTCATAAATCCCGTCCGGACGCTACCTCCTGGTGTTGTTCAGCACGGCCGCGATCGCGATGTGCCCTATTGGTCACCCTAACAGTAACCCCGCAATATCTGTAAACAAACCGGCATCGCATCCCCTTGCTCCCGTTGCGGGCTAATATGATTCGTCTTTTCTACATTAGGGTCCCAGAGTGTTAGCGACGATGGACAAAACGCCAGAACCAAGATGAATAGGAGTGTTAGATTTCTAGTTTTATTGTTTTTTTTTTTGATGTGTTTGATTTCCTTTAAAAACCCTTTAGCTGAAAGTAACTCTGAATCCAAAGCAAACAGAAGAGGTCCAGGAATTCAGTTGTTCCACATTAAGTCGCTACCTATAGATGTGGTTGAGCGCATTGTAAATGTCTGATGGGCAGATTGCATGAGGAGAAGAGCACTGTCCTGTAAAATTCAGAGACACTTAGACAGTTTCCGTCTGGGTGCCAAAACCCCAATCTTGGGGGGATATTTATCAGGAGCTGCTGTGCACGTCAGTGGCTCGATAGGCCCTGACATTCCAAATGCTAGCTTATTGCCTAGCTTTTGTGATTATTTTCCCCCCTCCGTACCGTCACGGCCAGTGGGGGGGCGTGAATGGTTCGTTAAGGTGGAAACCGCGGCTGGGCCGAGTGGAGGGACGGCGGTCTGGCCCGGGAGTGGGTCGCGTCGTCGGGTCGTTACTGGGTCCCCGCTCCTGCGCACTCACTGCTAAACCGTCGACTTTCCGATATGCTCGCAGCGCCGCCAGCCTTATGATAATTGCCCCTAGTTGTCTCATAGACAAGAACATGGCTACGGCTTCACTAAGACTACAGAGTTTTTTTTTTCCCTACGTAGCAAGTTGAATACTGTGGTTTTACCTGTGGTCACTAAGCAGTTCTGTACACGTGTATCATTACCAATAGGGATTAATAGGCTGACCACAAAGACTGCCCAAATCCTGCCCGGAAATACTGACTGAAACCGGTGAACATTGTTATTGTCTGTACAAGGAAAGGGAGCCAAACCATGCAGTATAGAAACATACTCCATCTGGAGACGTGCTGTTTGGGGATCTTGACTCATCTCATTGTAAGTAGGGTATCGGTCAACTTTCATTTGGGTCATGCCTGTGTTGATCTTACATGGCGTAACCGATCGCAGTCGCAGGTGCGACAGCGACCGGACCTGGCGATGGTCTGGGGCCCATAGTCCGAGGCGTAACGCAGCTGTACCCACAGGCTGACCATGTCTCTGGTTTCCTTATGCCGACGATCGCCATCCGATCGCCTGTCGCGCCTCCCTACCCCTACGCCCCCCTCGGCCTTCTCCTTCCCTGCCACCCCCCGCCGGTCTTTCCCTCCCCGGCTGCATCAGCTGCGTTTCCCTCCGGACCGTCCTGGTCCTCCCTACCTCTTTTCCCTCCAACCGCTTAGGCATCTGGCTCCCTCCCGCCTTGCGCTTCTAGCGCGGGTCTCCCCAACGAAACCCTCGGCACAGCCGTTCACCTCTCCCCCTCCCGCTTATAACACTTGTCGGCACTGCCTCCTTTCGGCTCGGCGGTAATATATTTCCCCATTGCCGGTAAGTTTGTCATGTTGCCCAGCCTCTCTTCGTTACTTCCTGATCTCTCTGGTCTACTAATCATTTCTGCTGTACACAATTGTCAGTTGCCCCTAGACAACGACCCAGTTACTTCGGACTAGGTTTTGTGGCCGCCATCTTGGATTCTGTGTGATAAACTCATAGAGCAAACACACAAGTGAGGAAAGAAAATCTGGCAAAATCATGCAGTAAGTGAATCCGGGGGAAAGGGCAAGGCAGGCACATGTCCTGTGAGATTCAGCAGAGCTGACAGTGTAAATCCATGCATCTGTTCTCGCTTTCTATGTGTCTCAGTGTGTTAGTACAATTTAGGAATCCAATGAAAGTGGGAGATACACCCTACCCTGTAACATAACCACACTGTCACCCCACAGACTAGAGGTATCATGAAGGTCTACTTAGAGTCTCACGTCCGACCATGGTATTTTACACTGACCATCCTGATTTGGTAAAAACACAGTGAACTGAGTAAAATTGTTGGTTTAAAGGGTTTCCGAGTTTTTTGAAAAAAATATATGTGGCCGGGACGGATCTGCCTAAAACAATACAGCTGTCTTACCTCCGGTGCCCTCCAGTATCCATCCATCTCTGCGTCGCTCCGGTCCGTGGCGCCATGTAAACAAACATGGCCGCCTAGCATCGCTGCATTCAGCTTCCGGGGCTCGGACCCGACCCCCTCCGCCCCCATACACATGCTGTGTATAGGGACGGATAGGCGTACCCGCCACGGCTGCCCGTAAGCTGAATCCCACCAGCGCTGCTCCGCGCGCATGTTTGTTTACCTGTCGCCCGGACCGAATGGACAAAGAAGGTGGGAGCAAATATTGTGGAAAAACCCAAGGAAAGTGAAAAGAAAAAAAAAAAAAAGCGCCAGAGCGCTTGATACTGGGGCACCGTTAATTTAAGTACCACTTTATGTTTTAGGCAGTCCCGCTCCCGGCCACATATATTTATTTTTTTAAACCGGACAACCCTTTAAATGCTTTATTGTGTAACAATCCTAGGGGATTGAGATGTGAGGAATTTTCTTTTCGTGGGAAACCCCTTTACCAATGATGATCATATGCTGCAAAGAATTAAAAGTCAGCACTATAAAAACCAGGGTTTAACTCCCTAGATTGGAACTCTTTTTAAAAACACTCCGTTAAGGGGTTTTGCCCATGAAGCAAAACTCTCAATTTAAATCCCTTAGTGATGTTTTCCCACAATAAAAAATCATTTTAATTTAAAAAACCCTTACTTTACAAAATGTTATCATTTGTTTGCTGTTTTAGCTCAGTTCTCAGTGAAGATTCCAGCGGGTGAGTTTGGCTCTCTGCAGACACTCATGATCCCTGTATTGCTGTGAGATTCTGTTGTGGCTGACAATGTGCTAGATTATTAGGGGGTACCAGGTAAATGGAACATCGCATCATAATTGACCTAATTACCATACCAGTATGGTTGTGAAGCAGATCTTGTATTCTTTCATGGCCGCTGGTGGTGGCAATCATTAAGAATCAATTTGAAGTGAGAATGTAATTGGTTGTATAAAGTGGCATGGAGGCGGAGTTTTACACACTGAGGTCAGCGTTCCCTCACACTGTAATTGCTGTTTCCTTGCATCCAGGCCCATCACGAACCCCTCTCACTTCATTTTCAGGTGAAGAGAACTTCATGCTAAGCTCTCCTCTCCACCTTCTTGACTTTATACAACCATACTGTCACTTCAAGTTGATTTTCTGGACGTCGAATCGTGCTGGCTAGGAATTTGGACATGATCTAGAAGGGGTTTCACTCTTGATGCCATATTGGGTCAATTATGGCTACAGATTCCCTTTAACTAATGTTTAATTTAGCTTCTGCATTCCCTATATCTGACACATAGAAAAAGAGAGATGAGACAGATCATAGTGATGACGAGATCGTGATATGCATATTACACATGACATTCCAGAGATCTCAGTCCTGCTATCAATCACACAGCCATAACATACACTATCAGCACTGCTATAATGCCTCCCCTCTCCCTGGATAACGACCTATCTTCTGTAGCTTGTAGATTTACTTCCTCAGCTGCTTGCTCTGCAGGAAGTCAGTGGACACATTTTACTAAGGTCCGCACAGATAACAGCATTTCCGTCGGGTTTTTTCCGACTATTTTCCTGATTTGCCCGCGGCAGTTAACAGGGTTTTTGGCGCACAGTGAAATCATGCTACACAAAATCAAAGATGGCAGAGGCAGGCCGGTCGACACCCCAGGCTTATTCTGACTAAAAATTTTAAAATCTAATTGTGTTGCAAGACATACACTTACTACCCGGGAAGAAGAAGGTGTAACTTCCGGCGGAAAAAAACCTGAGCGGGGAGCGACACATGGAAGAATATCGGCACACGATTCCTGGTGAATCACGCCGTACTTCATCCTCGCAGACAGTCCGGACGAGGATCGCAACAGGACGCGGGTAATAAATGTGCCCAATGTGTGGAGTTGATCGCTGAATGCAAGGGGTGGGGGGTGAGAGCTCACAGAAGCTCATTCATACAACGAACATTATTCGGATTCGGAAATACCTCCGATTAAAAAAAAAAAAGTGTCGCTGGACCTACGCTTACCTCACCGGAATGGTCTCGTGCTTCCCGGCGGGCCTCTCGGCGGACTTCAGCGTCTACAGCGACACCTGGTGGGACGTCGGAGAAACTACCTTAGATGAATCCCAACTGGACCTGAATCCACTGCAGAGAACGCGCCCGCTGGGATCGCGAAGGGACCGGGTAAGTAAATCTGCCCCATTGTCTTCATGGGAATACCACCTTTACGGATCAGTTGAATACCACCGTAATATAAGGCAGCATATACCATAATTAAACTGCCCACCATATGAACCCGCAGTTAGTCCAACTCTAATCTACTATTGTAAACCCCAAAAGTCCATGGCATTTTTAAGAGCTTTTAGTAATCGCTTTTTTCCGCTTTGATTTGAGCATAAAAAGGGGTGTAAGATGTACAGTTTATAGCCTACTGAGAGAGATGTTGGGATAAAGGTTATGAGAAACCTATTTACATGTTAAGTGTGCGAGACTCATATCTTACCATGATAGAAGTGGTTTCAAGGTGGTTGAGGACCTTTTGCTATCGGATATCTCCTAGCAGTAGAGTTAACCGCTCAAACCACACAGACACATCTAATCTGCGAATCCTTCACCCCAAATCACAACCTCTCCTCAGTTGTTGTATGCGTTTCAAAACGCAATGAAAACGCAACAAGCGCAACGTGTGACGGCACACTCAGGGTATTTTGGAGATACAATTTCACAGCACAACCACAGACATACAGGAAGGATCCATGATGAGGGAGAAAAGAGGAGTTTCCCTTGCAAAGTATAAATGGTGCGCTCCAGTACATGAGTATCTCTTCAGAAAGACAAGTCCGTCAACAAATGGCAAACATAAGAATATGCACGAAGTGAACACTATGCCAGCATAGCCAGAACTACTACCCAGCCCTTATAGATGCAAAACATTTCTAGTTCAAACACAGCACAAACACTACACCTCCACCGCCCGCGCCTCTACCCCCTACCCATATCCCCCCTCAAAGTACACCGGATCGGGACGCCCACCACCTACTATAAGTGTGTATTAGTTAGGCTGGAATTTGGAGGGCCCAGAAGTGAATGGCTATTCAGCCACTTATCGTAAATTGCAGGACTTCTTAATATCCCTTTTTTATATGTATATACAGAGCCTTGCCAACAGTTCGCCCCCCATTCTATCTTTTGACACTTTTCTGGCTTTCAAACATAAAGAATATAAAATGTGTGAATTTTTTGGGTGAGATTGAACAACAAGTGGGACACGTTGTGAAGGTGGAACAAATTTATATTATTGTATATTTCATTTTTTGGTAACAAGTAAATGAAAATCATGACACTGATGTGGAGAAGTTACAACCGATTTGAAAACAAAACGATTCCCTACAACAAACTTTAAACTCTCAAGGAGCAAGAGCAAGCGTTATTGTACTGGACGGAGTATTGTTTGGTGTAAAAGCACACAGCTCATCCCCCTGAAACACAACCATCCCCACTGTCCACATGTGGGGGCAACCATCCCCACTGTCCACCACATGTGGGGGCACCATCCCCACTGTCACAACACACATGGTGGTGGCACCATCCCCACTGTCACACTGTGGTTGCACCATCCCCGTTGTCACACATGGTGGGGGGGGGCCACCATCCCCCACTGTCACACATGGTGGTGGCAACCATCCCCCCTACACACATGTTGGGGGCAAACCATCCCACTTCAACACATGGTGGTGGGCCCATCCCACTATCACACATGGTGGATGCACCATCCCCACTGGGGGCACACTGGTTGAGGCAAAAACCATCCCCACTGTCACCCATGGTGTAGGCAACCATCCCCACTGTGTCCACACACATTGTGGTGGCACCATCCCACTATCCACATGGCGTGGGGCCATCCCCACTTTCCCACATGGTGGAGGCAAACCATCGCACTGTCACACATGGTGGGGGCCACCATCCCGCACTGTCACACATGGTGGGGGGCCCATCCTCCCCACTGTCACACAATGGTGGTGGCCCATCCCCACTGTCACACATTGTGGAGGCACCATCCCCACTGCACACATGGTGGGGGGCACCATCCCCACTCATCACACAGGGTTGAGGCACCATCCACACTGTCACAAGCATGTGGAGGCACCATCCCGCACTATCACACATGGTGGAGGCACCAATTCACCACTGTCGAACACATGTGGAGGCACCATCCCCACTATCACACACATTGGTTGGAGGCACCATCCCCACTGTCACACATGTGAAGGCATTCTCCGCACTGTCACACATGGTGAAGGCCCATCCCCACTATCACACATGTGGAGGCACGTCCTCACTATAAGAAGTCCACATGGTGAAGGCACCATCCCCACTATCACACATGGTGGAGGCACCATCCTCACTGTCACACATGGTGGGGGCAACCATCCCCACTATCACACATGGTGGAGGCACTATCCCCACTTCACACATGGTGGGGGCAACCATCTCCCCACTGTCACACCTGGTGGATGCAACCATCACCACTGTCACACATGGTGGAGGCAACCACCCACTGTCACCATGGTGGGGGGGCAACCATCCCCCTATCCACATGTGAGGCACCATCCTCACTGTCACACCTGGTGGAGGAAGCACATCCCCACTGTCCACCCCTGTGGAGGCACCATCAACACTGTCACACATGTGGATGCACCATCCCCACTATCCACACATGTTGGAGGCACCATCTCCCACTGTCCACATGTTGAAGGCATCATCCGCACTGTCACACATGTGAAGGCAAAACCATCCCCACAGCACACATGGTGAGCACCATCCTCACTGTCACAACATCTGGTGAGGCCCATCCCACTATCACCATGGTGGATGCACCATCCTCACTGTCACCATGTTGGGCAACCATCCCCACATCCCACTTGTGGAGGCACTATCCCACTGTCACCCAAATGGTTGGGGCCAACCTCCCCACTGTCACACCTGGTGGTGAACCATCCCCGCTGTCACACTGGTGTGGCACCATCCCCACTGTCACACAGGTGTGGCACCAACTCCACTGTCACACATGAGGGGCAAACCATCCCCACTGTCACACATGTAGGGGCCCCATCCCCGTTGTCACACATGGTGGTGCGAAGCCATCCCCACTGTCACACTAGTGGGGGCACCATCCCACAGTCATACAGGCTGGTGGCAGGCAACACCATCCTCCCCACTGTCACCCATGGCGGGGGCACCCTCCCCACTGTCACCCATTGGCGGGGGCTCATCCCCACTGGTCACACATGGTGGGGGCAACCATCTATCTCGTCACTGTCACACATGGGATGGGCACCACCCCACTGTCACACATGTTAGGGGGCAGGCACCATCCCCGTTGTCACACATGGTGGTGGCACATCCCCCTTTCACAACATGGTGTGGGGCACCATCAACCACTGTCACCATGGTGGAGGCCACCATCCCCCACTGTCACCATGGTGGGGGCACCATCCCGCACTGTCAAACATGGCGGGGCATCATCCCCCCACTATCACACATGGTGGAAGGCACCATCCCCACTGCCACACATGGTAGGGGCAACCAATGCCCCGTTGTCCACACATGGTTGGTGGCACCATCCCCACTGTCACACACATAGGGTGGCACCAATCCCCACAGTCATACCTGGCTGGTGGCACCATCCCCCACTGTCAACCATGGTGGGGGCAACCATCCCACTGTCACCATTGTGGAGGCACCATCCCCACTGTCCCACATGGTATGGGCACCATCCCCCTTTGTCCACTGTGGTGGCACCATCCCCACTGTCACACATAGTGGTGGGCAACCATCCCCACAGCATACATGCTGGTGGTGCACCATCCCCACTGTCCAACCCACATGGCGGGGGCAACATCCCCCACTGTCACACATGGCGGGGGCATCATCCCCACTGTCACACCTGGTGGGGGCAAACCATCCCCCTCTCACACATGGTGGGGGCACAGCATGGTTTGGGTTCTTTTCTTCACAGGGACGGGATAGGTTACAATTGATTGGGAAATGGATGTAGCCAAATACATGACTATTCTGGAATGAAAACCTGTGTAGTCTGCAACATACCTGAGACTGGTCATGGATATTTATCTTCCAACAAGCCATTGATCCCAAACATAAAGTCAAATCTACACTGGAAGATTGAAAGAAGCTGAAAACTGCTGGCACAGACGCTTCATCCAACCTCCAGCTGTTCCTCAAGGAAGAAGGGGCAGGAAAATGATAGAGACCTGCTACCCCCCCAAGCCTCTTGCAGTTTTAATCACAGCAATGGGGGGCGCTACAAAGTATCAACTTAAGGGGCTGAATAATATTACACGTCCCATTTTTCATTTATCTTTTTAAACAAAAGTTTAAAATATCCAATAAATTTTGGCTCGCTTCACACAATTGTGTCCCTCTTTGACATTTTTGGGATATCTTTATGTTTAAGGCTTAGATGGTGGCTAAAGGTGAAGAGTTTATGGGTTCGAATACGTCCTCAAGGCTCTGTATAAAAATCCAGAATCCAGAATATTTTGAAAGTTTTTCAATCCAATTCCAACTTTTAGGTACTATGGTAACACTAAGCCGATCTTAAGTGATCGGGAACAGGGCATTCTCGTCGGACATTC
The DNA here is from genome assembly GCA_019512145.1 of Engystomops pustulosus. Taxonomy (NCBI): domain Eukaryota; kingdom Metazoa; phylum Chordata; class Amphibia; order Anura; family Leptodactylidae; genus Engystomops; species Engystomops pustulosus. Next base: position 100,253 of record WNYA01000562.1, read on the forward strand.
ACTTTTGGTGGACTCTGGGTATGGGGTAGTAAACGTGCCACCATTGACTTTATGTCGTCCTTAGTCATAAATATTTTATAATTATGTTTGCAAATTGGCAAAAAAAGGGCATTTCGAACATGTTTGGTGGGCTCCATTTTTTCTTCTGTGGGGTTCAATGGCGCAAATTAATGTTATTATATTTTCATAGATTTATTTAATATCAGTTCTAAGGAAAAGGGGTTGATTTTAACTTTTAGGCTTTTATTATTAATTTTATTTAACAGATATACCCCACTTTAATCTTTACCGCCTTGCCAAAAATGCTTCTTCTTCAACTCTCTTACACTTACATAGTGGATTATTACATAGTAGGGGACATTACATATAGGACAAGCGACATAGTAGGACATTACATAGTAGGATATTACATAGTAGATATTCATGTAGGAATTTACAATAGTAGGACATTCTAGTAGGGCATGACATATAGGACCCGACATCATTAGGACATGAAAAAAAAACCTAGTAGACATGACATATTAGGGCCTTACATTAGGACACCCTAGTAGACATGACATAGTAGACGATGACATAGTAGGACTTACATAGTCAGGATATTACATATTAGGACATTACATAGTAGGGCATTACATATAGGACACGACATAGTAGGACTGACATAGTAGACATGACTAGATGGCATTACACTATATTTGGACCATTTTTGGTTTACATAAACCACTTGGGGTAAATACTAGAATCTTACTAGAAGCTCCAGTTAACCTCTGTCTCTCCTGTCCATTGAAGCATCAATGGGATCACCTATGATCCCATTATAGTAGTAATACCAGTCACTAATGCCCTTAAAACAAAAAAAAAAATATGAATAATTTTCTAAGGGTCGCAAGCTGCCGGACCCCCCATTATCTTCACAACAAGGGATCACACAAGGTTCCTCAAAATTGAATTCTGGGTTCATCTTGCCCCAGTAGCGCCCCCTACGGTAAGGACCGTTTATCTTGCCCTCTATTGATTGCCCATGGGACTTTTCATGATGGTTTATAGGATGACCCCATCCAGAGCTCCCAGGCTGTATAAGACTTGTATCCACGGTTTTTACCACTGTCATTCTACAATAAAATTCACAAAATGGAGCATATCCTGCACCTATGACCGTACACAGTGAGGTGAATGTGCCCGGAACACGTCATTATCTACGAAGTATTATCTGACGTGTAGGCCCTGTTTCCTCCAGCTCAGTCTTTTATACGTAACTTTGGTCCCATTATTAGAATGCCTCCAGACGATCCGAAACTGAGGACTGTACGGTAGTTTCGTGGGCCACTATTAGACATGACACTTTCGTTCTTTGTTTGGGTTCTGAAATTCATATACACATAACGATGTGTGTAAGGTTCGGATGAATACAACTCTACGTTATGGTGAAGAAGTCCTCCACCACGCCGATCCAAAAACCGCTTTCCTCCTGTAAGAAAGTATAAGGAAAACCTGTAAGCGAGCATCGCCCTGCATCTTCTCACCGGCTATGATAGGTGTAATTGAGAATTGTAAATGCCCTGGGCCGTTATGTTGCGTACTGTGAATCTCAATGTAACTTACCAACCCCATATACTGGTGCACCCAGACAGTAATACCAAATAGTATGTACAACAAGCTGCTGCGTTATACATAACACATAAATAACCCTGTGCCCCACATTTACCAAAAATGCACTTGGGCCTGCATTGTGCGTCCAGATTCATGTGTCCGCACTTTCTTTCCTTTCGTGACCTCTGGCGCCCCCTGCACTGAGCCTACAGAGGTCACCACCTTTTGGTCCGTGTCGGTATAGTGCAACCTGTGCACCTAAGTATTGCGTGACACGTTTGCCACTTCTTATATACCTGTGCAGGCAGTTTCACTGAAAAGAATGGGCAAGGTCTGATAGAAAACTACCTGGCGCATGGGCTTAATAAATCTGGGCCCTCATGATGAGAACCCTCCACATATCACGAACGAGTGTCCAATGGGGGACCCACATACGTCCATACTTTACAATTTTATTACCCTCAGTTTTTTTTGCTGTTTTAGCTCCTATTCACTCAGTGATGTCCGTGGGGGTGGTTAGGGGGGGTAGATTCCTAGAGTGTGAGCATGGTCTCTCTACGCGACAGCTTCAGATTCCTTTAGTGCTTGAATGCTGTGGTTGCTGACAAATGTGCTTGATAATCAAGGTACAGGTTTTATCTCACTTTATTTAGCTTCTGAACATTCTAACTGGTATCTGGACACATAGAAGAGAGATGAGACAGATCAAGATGAGATATGAAGAGATCCGTTAGATGCATATATTATCCAACAACGTAACATTCTCAACTCTGCTATAAACAGTCCTACATAAAACTATTAGTAGCTTTGCTGTCTGCCTCCCTTCCCCTCCACCTCCCCTGGATTAGGACGTATATTCCTGTAGCGTGCAATATTTACTTTCCTCATTCCTGCTTGCCGCAGATGTCTCTTTGTGAGCTTGTCCCTGGAATGCGGGTGGATGCTAGAGGCAAAGAGGAGCTTGGGCAGCTTCAGAACAGGAGAACACATATCTCTTCCTACCCTAAATTAAGAATATTCAGGTTCGGATCCATGGGCAACTGAATTGTGTACACCAGGACTGATAGAGACAGTTGACATATCTGTAGAAAAATGCCTGCAATTGTTCATCTTTGTTATCCTGAGTATATTAAGAATCTTGCCCTTTAAGACTGACAATAATCCCACTCACTAAGTCGTTACTTGCAGCCATAATAGTGTAAGAATTCATTTTACATTTTAAAACGGGCGAAGTTCTTTTTCTGTTGGCAAAATGGTTACTTTCTTTTCTTATTTGGGAATCAACACCTTTTTGATCCAGTAATATAAAAGAGTGTTTTGTGTTTTTTGTCAATTGCAGCTGCCAGAGTAGGCGATTTTTTGGTGGGGGGTGTTTTTTGTGACTTTGTTAGGTGTTAAAGTGGTTGAGACCATGTATATATACCGGCAGTCCCCTGGGTGTCGTACAATAGGTTCAATAGGTTTTTGTTCTTAAGAGGAAACCTACCACTTGAGTGGCATGTTTCCAGGCAATACCGAGCACCAGCTCAGGGTGAGCTGGTGCCGGAGCTTTTTTTAGTTATGTTTTTCAAGTGTTTTACCATGCGCGCGGCTTCTCCTTCACTTGATTCCTTGTAGCCGCGCGCATGGTAGCGCGAGCGCGTACCTGCCTGCTCCCCGGCTAGAAGTTTAAAAAAAGTGTTTTAAACCGCGATAATCCCGCGGTTTAAAACAATAACTAAAAATAAGCTCCGCACCAGCTCACCCTGAGGCTGGTGCCCGGTATTCCATCGGAAACCTGCACTACAAGTTAGGTTCCTTAAGTTGATTTGGGTAAAAAAAATGTTAAGACAAAACGGTATATTTATTATTGTAGATCCAGACAAAAATTGTGACAATTGAGTTTCAAAACTTTTTTGCTTTAATTGGACCGGATTATCAATAAAAGCTTCATCGCAGACACCTTACAGCTGATCATTGTATCTGGGACTATCGTAACCTCCAGGAGCTTCACAAAGATCCAAGTGGGCGAGGGTCTGTCTGTACTAGGGGTTTGTCCTGTAAGGGTCGGGTGTCCTTAAGTAGGGAACCGCCTCTATTGGGCTCCTCCCTGCTTCTTCTCCCACTCCCCTCTCTGCTTCGCCCACAGCCCAGAATGAATTAACACTTACATCAGCACCCAGGTGTGGTGACCCCACACCCATTGACATCCCCGCATCAGCACCCAGGTGTGTGAAAACCCCAGCCCCAGTGACCTCCTCTGAGCAGGAGCTTCTCCCTGGAGGGGATCCCCAATGCTGTCTCTCTGCTGCCACCCCCTGTAATTCTGCACATTATCCCCCTCAGACCCAAGTGGATCATCCTGCTACACGGGGACACTACTTCTCTGTCCTGTGTCTGCAAGCGCCACTCACTTCTCTTCTTTTGTCTCTTTGCTGTAGCTGGATGATTCTGCAATTTTTTGTAAATATAACGCATGAACATTAAATAGAGGCTGCACATAGTGGCACAACTGGCTGGCTCTGCTGACCTGAGTGGAAGTCCCCCCCCCCCCCCCTCCCACACCTTGTCCAATATTAGTCAATAATGATGAATATTATTAGGCAAACAAAACATCCTGGATATGAGAAGGATAATTGAGAAACATGGTATTTTTGCTGCGTGGCATGTTTGGTGTTTAGTCCCAAAACTGGCGCAACACAGAAAACGAGTGCTGGATGTGGCCCTAAGTATCATGTTGTTTGGTACAAAATGTAATTTGAGCAAATCAATTTATGGGTTGGTCTTTAAATAGCCGGTCAATTTTTTGTTTGCACTATGGTAGAGAAAAGATAGGATACTATCTCTCCTTACTTCTGTATTACACCTCCTCCTATGTCTCTCTATAAGGATGAGTCCTGTACTAGTAGATTCAGTGATGATCACCTACCTGGGCTCAGCAGTGTGAGGAGCGGAATAACTCTGCGCTGTGATCATTGTCAGTGCTGTACAAGCCGAGATGTGGCTGCAATGAACAGGAGGAGAGGCAGGGACCCGGACTCCAGGACCTCCTCCTCCTCATCCTCCAGGGTAAGGGCACCAGAAGACAAGAACCACAGCTTGTACTCCTGCTATCTCTCTCTAAAGATGAGTCCTTCTAGTAGATATCAGGTGTGAGGGAGCAGGGAGAGAACTATCCTATCCTATCTATCTAGCTATCTATCTCAATACTATCTATCTCATATCTATCTATCTATCTCATATCTATCTACTATCTCATTCTATCTAATCTATCTCTCTATCTATCTATCTATCTATCTATCTATCTCATATCTTCTATCATCTCTATCTATCTATCTATCTCATAGCTATCTTCTTTCTCTCTCTCTCTATCCTCATATCTATCTATCTATTATCTATCTATCTCATATCTATCATCGTATCTATCTTCTATCTATCTATCCTACTATCTATCTATCTATCTATCTCATATCTATCTTATCTATCTGCCTATCTTCTATCTATCTATCTATCTATCTTGTGTCTATCTATCTATCTCTCATTCTATCTACTCCATATCTATCTATATATCTATCTATCTGCAACACCCCCCCCCACTGGGGCCTAGCCCTTTTCTTGGGGCCTGGAGTCAAGCCGTGGCCCATAATACCCAGAGTGGCTGGCGGTTGCGCCTAGGCACCTAGTGTCACGGTCTTTGTAATGGGGAACCGGTAGGGCTGTTCCTACAGCCCTGGCAGCTCCCCAGCAGGGTGGTGTTGGCAAGAATGAAAATGAGGGAGAGGGCTGCTATAGCGGTTAGATAGATATGAGATAGATAGATAGATATGAGATAGATAGATAGATATGAGATAGATAGATATGAGATAGATAGATAGATAGATAGATAGATAGATAGATAGATAGATAGATAGATAGATAGTTCTCTCCCTGCTCCTCACACTGATATCTACTAGTACAGGACTCATCCTTATAGAGAGACATAGGAGGAAGTACAAGCTGTGGTTCCTGTTCTTCTTGTGCCCATTACCCTGGAGGTGGAGGAGGAGGAGGTCCTGCAGTCTCAGGTCCTGCCTCCTCCTTCTTTTCATGCAGCCACATCTCTGCTGTACAGCACTGACAATGATCACAGGCGCAGAAGTTATTCCCCTGCTCCTCACACTGCTGAGCCCAGGTAGGTGATCATCACTGATATCTACCAGTACAGGACTCATCCTTATAGAGAGACATAGGAGGAGGTGTAATACAGAAGAAAGGAGAGATAGTATCCTATCTTTTCTCTACCATAGTGCAAACAAAAATGACCCGGCTATTTAAAGACCAACCCATAAATTGATTGGTCAATTACTTTTGTACAAAACAACATGATACTTAGGGCCACATCCATCACTCGTTTTTTCTGTTGTTTTTGCGCCAGTTTTGTGACTAAACACCAAACATGCCACGCAGCAAAAATAACCATGTTTCTCTCATTTATCCTTCTATGATAGATATGAGATAGATATGAGATAGATAGATAGATAGATAGATAGTATCCTATCCTTTCTCTACCATAGTGCAAACAAAAATGACCCGGCTATTTAAAGACCAACCCATAAATTGATTGGTCAATTACTTTTGTACAAAACAACATGATACTTAGGGCCACATCCATCACTCGTTTTTTCTGTTGTTTTTGCGCCAGTTTTGTGACTAAACACCAAACATGCCACGCAGCAAAAATAGCCATGTTTCTCTCATTTATCCTTCTATATCCAGATGTTTTGTTGTGCCTAATAATATTCATCATTATTGACTAATTTGGACAAGGGGGGGGGGGGGGACTTCACTCAGGTCAGCAGAGCTCAGCCAGTGTTTACACTATGTGCAGCCTCTATTTACTGTTCATGACGTTCTATTTACAAAACAATCTGCAGAATCATCAGCTCCCAGCAAGAGAGAAGAGAAGTGAGTGGGAGCTGCAGACAGGACAGAGAAGTGTCCCCCGTGTAGCAGGATGATCCCACTGGTGTCTGAGGGGGATACTGTGCAGAATTACAGGGGTGCAGCAGGAGACCAGCACTGGGGGATTCCCTCCAGGAGAAGCCCCTGCTGAGGAGGTCACTGGGTGCTGGGTGTCACACACCTGGGTGCTGCTGTGAGTGTTATCTCCATTCTGGGCTGTGGGAGAAGCAGAGAGGGATGTGGGAGAAGCAGAGAGGAGCCCTAATAGAGGCGGTTCCCTACTTAAGAACACCCGACTTACAAACAACCCCTAGTTACAGACAGACCCCTCTGCCCACTGTGATCTTTTGTGAAGCTCCCTGGATGTTACTATAGTCCCAGGCTACAATAATCAGCTGTAAAGTGTCTGTAATGAAGCTTTATTGATAATCCTTTGTCCAATTACAGCAAAAAAGTTTGAAACTCCAATTGTCAAAATTTTTGTCTGGAACTACAGTGATAAAATATACAGTTTTGACTCACATACAAATTCAACTTAAGAACAAACCTATGGAACCTATCTTGTAGGTAACCCAGGGACTGCCTGTATATACATGGTCTCAACACTTTAACACCTAAAAAGTCACAAAAAAACCCCATAAAAACTTGCCTGCTCTGAGCAGCTGCACTTAAAAAAAAAAAAACACTCTTTTAATTACTGGATCAAAAGGTGTTTGCTTCCCAAATGAGAAATTAACTCTATGCAACATGAAAAAATACTTCAGCACAGTTTTAAAATGTAAAATTTCATTCTTTCCATTATTGTGGCCGCAAGTAACGACTTATGTGAGTGGGATTATTGTCAGTCTTAAAGGGCAAGATTCTTAAATATACTCAGGATAACAAATTAACATAAATGCAGCATTTCTACAGATATAAGTCCAACCTGTCTCTATCAGTCCTGGTGTACACAATTTCAGTTGCCCCTGGATTCGACCCTGAATCTTCTTAATTTAGGGTCGGGAAGATATATTGTTCCCCTGCCTGCAGCAGAATGAGGAAAGTAAATCTGGAAGCTACAGACAGAAATGGTCTTTATCCAGGGGAGGGGGAGGGAGGCATATAGCAAAGCTAATAGTTTATGTAATGACTGTTATAGCAGAGTTGAGAATGTCACGTGTAATATGCATTAGAGATGAGCGAGCACTAAAATGCTCGGGTACTCGTTATTCGAGACAAACTTTTCCCGATGCTCGAGTGCTCGTCTCGAATAACGAGCCCCATTGAAGTCAATGGGAGACTCGAGCATTTTTCAGGGGACGAAAGCTCTGCACAGGGAAGCTTGGCCAAACACCTGGGAACCTCAGAAAAGGATGGAAACACCACGGAAATGGACAGGAAACAGCAGGGGCAGCATGCATGGATGCCTCTGAGGCTGCCTAATCGCACCATTATGCCAAAATTATGGGCAACAGCATGGCCATGACAGAGTGACAGAATGAAGCTAGATAGCATCTAAAACATCCAATAATTGACCCTGACACTATAGGGGACGGCATGCAGAGGCAGCGGCAGCAGGCTAGAGAGTGTCATGGCGACATACCCTAAATGGACTCAGGCTTCAAACCAATGGGTGGCAGAGAGGAACCAAAGGAGGTGAGCAAGAAGCGCTCAAATAATATCGGTACATGATAAAAGTTTGCCAGTATATTTTGTGGATTACACAGCAGGGTGGCGACAAAGTTAACATGGAAGCCATGAAAACAACCCAAAATTCTGCCTGACACAGCTCGTTTGATAAGGGGACCATGTATGGAGGCAGTGAACTAGTAGTAGATTAAAGGTGCTGCAGTTAAAACTATGTTAGTTGGATCTTGGCATGGAGCTGGCGCTCCGCTGCCAGGCGAGCTTTCGCCAATCCAAGCCCCTGTCTCTAGGCTACTCCCCAAACAGCACTTCTAAGAACCTTTTGTATAAGATCAAGTGTAGTAGCGTTCTTATAAGTTTAGGATATGCCGGGTGAGGGGAATGTAAACAGATGCGCAAGAAGCGCTGAAATAATATCCCTAAATGGTAAAAGTTTGCAAGTATATTTTGTGGATTACACAGCAGGGTGGCGACAAAGTTAACAACTTTGATGTGGACAGCAAGAGAGAAGAGAAGTGAGTGGGAGCTGCAGACAGGACAGAGAAGTGTCCCCCGTGTAGCAGGATGATCCCACTGGTGTCTGAGGGGGATACTGTGCAGAATTACAGGGGTGCAGCAGGAGACCAGCATTGGGGGATCCCCTCCAGGAGAAGCTCCTGCTGAGGAGGTCACTGGGTGCTGGGTGTCACACACCTGGGTGCTGCTGAGGGGGTCACTGGGTGCTGGGTGTCACACACCTGGGTGCTGCTGTAAGTGTTATCTTCATTCTGGGCTGTGGGAGAAGCAGAGAGGGATGTGGGAGAAGCAGAGAGGAGCCCTAATAGAGGCGGTTCCCTACTTAAGGACACCCGACTTACAGACAACCCCTAGTTACAGACAGACCCCTCTGCCCACTGTGATCTTTTGTGAAGCTCCCTGGATGTTACTATAGTCCCAGACTACAATGATCAGCTGTAAGGTGTCTGTAATGAAGCTTTATTGATAATCCTCGGTCCAATTACAGCAAAAAAGTTTGAAACTCCAATTGTCAAAATTTTTGTCTGGATCTACAATAATAAAATATACAGTTTTGTCTTACATACAAATTCAACTTAAAGGAAACCTACCACTTGTAGTGGCAGGTTTCCGATGGCAATACCGGGCACCAGCTCAGGGTGAGCTGGTGCCGGAGCTTATTTTCGTTATTGTTTTAAACCGCGGTATCGCGGTTTAAAACACTTTTTAAACTTTATAGCCGGGGCGCAGGCAGGTACGCGCTCGGCGCTTACCATGCGCGCGGCTACATAGGAAGTGAAGGAGAGCCGCGCGCATGGTAAAACACTTTAAAACACTAACTAAAATAAGCTCCGGCACCAGCTCACCCTGAGCTGGTGCTCGGTATTGCCATCGGAAACCTGCCACTTCAAGTGGTAGGTTTCCTTTAAGAACAAACCTATTGAACCTATCTTGTACGCAACCCAGGGACTGCCTGTATATATACATGGTCTCAACACTTTAACACCTAAAAAGTCACAAAAAACCCCCCACAAAAACTCGCCTACTCTGAGCAGCTGCACTTGAAAAAAAACACAAAACACTCTTTTAATTACTGGATCAAAAGGTGTTTGCTTCCCAAATAAGAAATTAACTCTATGCAACATGAAAAAATACTTCAGCACAGTTTTAAAATGTAAAATTTAATTCTTTCCACTATTATGGCTGCAAGTAACGACTTATGTGAGTGGGATTATTGTCAGTCTTAAAGGGCAAGATTCTTAAATATACTCAGGATAACAAATGAACAAATTTGCAGCATTTCTACAGATATAAGTCCAACCTGTCTCTATCAGTCCTGGTGTACACAATTTCAGTTGCCCCTGGATCCGACCCTGAATCTTCTTACTTTAGGGTCGGGAAGATATGTTGTTCTCCTGTCTGAAGCTGCACCAAGCTCCTCTTTGCCTCTAGCCGCCACCCTTGCATTCCAGGACAAGCTCACAAAGAGACATCCTGCCTGCAGCAGAATGAGGAAAGTAAATCTGCAAGCTACAGACAGATACAGTCCTAATCCAGGGGAGGGGGAGGGAGGCATACAGCAAAGCTAATAGTTTATGTAGTGACTGTTATAGCAGAGTTGAGAATGTTACGTGTAATATGCATCTAACGGATCTCTTCATCTCTCATCTCTGATCTGTCTCATCTCTCTTTCTATGTGTCAGATACCAGTAGAATGTTCAGAAGCTAAATAAAAGTGTAGATAAACCCTGTACCTTGATTATCTAAGCACATTGTCAGCACACAGCATCTCATAGCACTAAAGGAATCATGAAGTGTCTGCGTAGAGAGCCCATGCTCACACTCTGGAATCTTACACTGACCATCACTGAGTGATAGGAGCTAAAACAGCAAAAAAAACTGAGTAAAATTGTAAAGTATGGACGTATGTGGGTCCCCATTGGACACCTCGTTTTCGTGATATGTGGAGGGTCTCATCACTGAGGGCCCAGATTTATTAAAGCCCCTGCGCCAGTTTTCTATCAGACCTTGCCCATTCTTTTCAGTGAAAACTGCCTGCACAGGTATATAAGAAGTGTCCGCAATACTTATGTGCTACAGGTGCACTATCCCGACACGACACAAAAGTTGGTGCCCTCTGTCGGCTCAGTGCAGGGGGCGCCAGATTCACGAAGAAAGTGCGACACATGAATCTGGCGCACAATGCAGGCAAAGTGCAAGTTTTTGGTAAATGTGGGCCACAGTGTTTATTTATGTGTATAGTATAACGCAGCAGCTTGTGTGTACATACTATTTGGTATTACTGTCTGTGTGCACAGTATATGGTGTAAGTTACATTGAGATTCACCGTTACGCAAACATAACGGGCCAGGGCATCTTTACAATCTCCATAACCTATCATAGCACGGTGAGAAGATGAGGGGCGAGCTCGCTTACAGTCTTTTTCATTATACTTCTACAGGAGGACAAGCGGTGGATCGGCGGGTGGCCGGACTTCTTCACCATTCAGTAGAGTTGTATCATCCAGACCTACCACATCCGGTTCTAGATGTTATATGGAATTTTCAGAACCAAACAAAAATAACGAAAGTGTTCATGTATAATAGTGGCCACGAAACTACGTACAGTCCTCAGTTTGCGGATCGTCTGGAGGCATCTAATAATGGGACAAAGTTACGTATCAAAGACCTGAGGATGGAGGACACAGGGGCCTACACGTCGATAATAACCTTCGTAGATAATGACGTGTTCCAGGTCACATATCACCTCACTGTGTACGGTAGGTGCAGGATATGCTCCGATTTTGTGAATTTTATGTAGAATGACAGTGGTAAAAACCGTGGACTACAAGTCTTATACAGCCTGGGAGCTCTTGGATTGGGTCATCCTATAAACCATCCTGAAAGTCCCATGGCAATCAATAGAGGGCAAGATAAACTGGTCCTTACCGGTAGGGGGCTACTGGGGCAAGCTGACCCCAGAATTCAATTTGAGAACCTTGTGATCCCTTGTTGTGAAGATCATGTGGGGTCCGGCAGCTGAGACCCTTAGAAATTAGTCATTTAGGGCATTAGTGCTGGTCATTACTTACTATAATGGTCATATGTGATCCCATTGATGCTTCAATGTGACAGGAGAGACAGAGGTTACTGGAGCTTATAGTAAGATTCTATCTTACCCCAAGTGCTTTATGTAAACCAAAACAGGTCCAAATATCTGTGTAATGCCCTACTATGTCATGTCCTACTATGTCATGTCCTACTATGTCGTGTCCTATATGTAATGCCCTACTATGTAATGTCCTACTATGTAATATCCTACTATGTAATATCCTACTATGTCATGTCCTACTATGTCGTGTCCTATATGTAATGTCCTACTATGTAATATCCTACTATGTAAGTGTAAGAGAGTTGAAGAAGCAGTTTCTTGGCAAGGCTGTAAAGTGTTGGTATATCTGTTAAAATAAAATTAATAATAAAAGCCTAAAAGTTAAAATCAACCCCTTTTCCTTAGAACTGATATAAAAATAAATCTATGAAAATATAATAACATTAATTTGCGCCATTGAACCCCACAGAAGAAAAATGGAGCCCAAATGTTCGAAATGCCCTTTTTTTGCCAATTTGCAACATATAAAATATTTATGACTAAGGACGACATAAAGTCAATGGGGCACGTTTACTTACCCCATCCCCAGAGTTCACCAAAAGTGAACTGTCCGACGAGAATGCCCTGTTCCGCGATTCACTAAGATCGTGCTAGTGTTTACCATAGTACCTAAAAGTTGGAATTGGATTGAAAAACTTTCAATAATATTCTGGATTCTGGATATACAGAGCCTTGCGGAAGTATTCGACCCCCTAGAACTCTTCTACCTTTAGCCACATCTCAAGCCTTAAACATAAAGATATCAAAATGTCAAAGAGGGACACAATTGTGAAGCGGAACAAATTTTATTGGATATTTTAAACTTTTGTAAAAAATGATAAACTGAAAAATGGGACGTGTAATATTATTCAGCCCCTTAAGTTGATACTTTGTAGCGCCCCCTATTGCTGTGATTACAACTGCAGATGCTTGGGGTAGCAGGTCTCTATCATTCCTGCCCATTCTTCCTTGAGGAACAGCTGGAGGTTGGATGAAGCGTCTGTGACCAGCAGTTTTCAGCTCTTTCCATCTTCCAGTGTAGATTTTACTTTATGTTTGGGATCACTGGCTTGTTGGAAGATAAATCTCCATGCCAGTCTCAGGTCTGTTGCAGACTACAACAGGTTTTCTTCCAGAATAGTCATGTATTTGGCTACATCCATCTTCCCATCAATTGTAACCATCATCCCTGTCCCTGCTGAAGAAAAGACCAAACCATGATGTTGCCCCCACCATGTGTGAGAGTGGGGATGGTGCCCCCACCATGTGTGACAGTGGGGATGATGCCCCCGCCATGTGTGACAGTGGGGATGGTGCCCCCACCATGTGTGACATTGGGGATGGTGCACCACCATGTGTGATAGTGAGGATGGTGCCCCCACCATGTGTGATAGTGAGGATGGTGCCCCCACCATGTGTGACAGTGGGGATGGTGTGTTCAGGGGGATGAGCTGTGTTGCTTTTACACCAAACATCCTCCTTCCATTACAATATGACGCTTGCTCTTGGCTCCTTGAGATGTTTACAGTTTGTGTAATCTTTTTGTATTCAAATCCGGTTTTAAACTTCTCCACATCAGTATCATTATTATTATTATTTACTTTTTACCAAAAATTTAAATATCCAATACATTTTGTTTATGTTTGAAGCCAGAAATGTGTCAAAAGATAGAAAAGTTCAAGGGTGCGAATACTTTGGCAAGGCTCTGTATATACATATAAAAAAGGATAAGAAGCTCCCTGCAATTTACGATAAGTGGCTCGAATCGCCATTCACTTCTGGGCTCCAAATTCCATCCTAATTACACACTTCATAGTAGGTGTAGGTATTTGGCGTCCCTATCAGTTGATACTTTGTGAGGTGGCTCTGGGGTAGAGGCGCGGTGGAGGTGTATTGTTTGGTGCTGTGTTTGAACTAGAATATGTTTTGCATCTTATAAGGGTTGGTAGTCGTTCTGCTATGCTGGCATAGTGTTCACTTTTCGTGCCTATTCTTATGTTTTCCATTAATGTTGAGACTTGTCTTTCTGCGGAGATGACTCATGTACTGGAGCGGACCATTTATACTTTGCAAGTGTAAACTCCTCTTTTCTCCCTCATCATTGGATCCCTTCCTGTATGTGCTGTGGTTGTGCTGTGGAAATTGTATCTCCAAAATACCCTGAGTGTGCCGTCACACGTTGCGCCTTGGTTGCGTTTTCATTGCGTTTTGAAACGCATTACAACAACTGAGGAGAGGTTGATTTTGGGGTGAATGATTCGCAGATGTTTCTGTGTGGTTGAGCGGTTAACTCTACTGCTAGGAAATCCCCGATAGCAAAGTCCTCACCACCTATGAAACCACTTCTATCATGGTGAAGATATGAGTCTCTCACTACTTACATGTAAATAGGTTTCTCAATACCTTTATTTAACCAACATCTCATCTCAGTAGCTATATACTGTACATCTTACACCCCTTTCTTCTGCTCATAATCAGTCAAAGCCAAAAGCGATTACAAAAAGCCTCTATGAAAATGCCTTGGACTTTTAGGGTACACTATTAGATTAGAGCCTGGACTAACTGTGGGTTCATCTGGTGGGCCAGTCCAATTCTGGTTATGCTGGTCCTTATATTACAGTGGTTTGAACTGATCCCTTAAAGGGGTATTCCCATGAAGACAATGGGGCAGATTTACTTACCCGGTCCCTTCGCGATCCAGCGGCGCATTCTCTGCAGTGGATTCGGGTCCAGTTGGGATTCACTAAGGTAGTTCCTCCGACGTCCACCAGGTGTCGCTGCTAGCGCTGAAGTCCGCCGAGGCCCGACGGAATGCACGAGCCCATTCCCGGTGAAGGTAAGCGCTAGTCCAGCGACACTTTTTTTTTTTTTAATGCGGCGGTATTTCCGAATCCGAATACTGTTCTTCTGTCTGATGAGCTTCTAGTGAGCTTCTCCACCCCCCACCCTTGCATTCCAGGATCAACTCACACACATTGGGGCACATTTAATTACCCGGTCCTGTTGCGATCCTCGATCCGGACTGTCTGACGAGGATGAAGTCCGGCGTGATTCACCAGGATCGTGTGCCCGATATCTTCCATGTGTCGCTTCCCCGCTCAGGTCCGCCGGAGTTCACCTTCTTCTTCCCGGTGTATGTAAGTGTATGTCTTGCAACACAATTAGAATTTAAAATTTTAGTCCGAATAAGCTGGGTTGTCTGACGGCCTGATTTGTGTCGCATGATTTCACTTGCGCCAAAAACCCTGTTAACTGCAGCGCAAATCAGAAATAGTCGGAAAAACCCGACGGAAATGCTGTGTGCGGACCCTTAGTAAATGTGTCCCACTGACTTCCTGCCAGCAGCAGCCTGAGGAAAGTAAATCTACAAGCTACAGACAGATAAGGTCTTTATCCAGGGGAGAGGGAGGCATATAGCAGTGCTGATAGTGTATGTTATGGCTGTGATAGCAGGGCTGAGAATGTCATGTGTAATATGCATATCACTGATCTCGTCATCTATGATCTGTCTCATCTCTCTTTTTCTATGTGTCAGATACTAGTGAATGTTCAGAAGCTAAATAAACATGTAGTTAAAGGGAATCTGTCAGCATAAATTGACCAATATGTCATCAAGCAGCTGAACCCCTTCTAGATCATGTCCAATTCCTAGCCCAGCACGATTGCGACGTCCAGAAAATCAACTTTGAAGTGACATGTATTTGGTTGTATAAAGTCAAGAAGGTGGAGAGCTTAGCAGTGAAGTTCTCTTCACCTGAAAATGAAGGAGAGCTGGTTAGTGATGTGCCTGGATGCAGGAACATCAATTACAGTGTGAGGAACGCTTGACCTCAGTGTTAAACTCTCCGCCTCCATGACTTTATACAACCAATTTACATCTCACTTCAAATTTGATTTTCTTAATGATGCCACCACCACGGGCCATGAAAGAAACAAGATCTGCTTCACAACATACTGGTAATGGTTAATTAGGTCAATATCTGCTTCACAACATACTGGTAATGGTTAATTAGGTCAATTTCTGATGGCATGTTCCATTTAACCTTGTACCCTAATAATCTAAGCACTCTGTCAGCACACAGAATCTCACAGCAATAGAGGGATCATGAAGTGTCTGCTTAGAGAGTCCCCACTCACACTCTGGAATCTTACACTGAGCACTGAGCTAAAACAGCAATAAAACTGAGTAACATTGTAAAGTAAGGGTTTAAAAATGATTTTTATTGTGGAAACATCACTAAGGGATTTAAATTTGAGAATTTTGCTTCATGGGCAAACCCCTTTAACAGAGTGTTAAAAATGGAGCTCCATCAACAACCCTGGTTTTTAGTGCTGACTTTTAATTCTTTGCAGCATCTGATCCTCATTGGTAAAGGGGTTTTCCACGAAAGAAAATTCTCACATCTCAATCCCCTAGTGATGTTAACACAATAAAGATCATTTTAAAGGGGTTGTCCGAGTTTAAAAAAAATAAATATATGTGGCCGGGAGCGGGCTGCCTAAAACAATAAAGCTGTACTTACGTTCCGGTGCCCTCCAGTATCCAGCGCTGCTGTCGCTCCGGTCCGGGCGCCATGTAAACAAACATGGTCGCCGGAGCAGCGCTGGATTCAGCTTCCGGCCAGCCGTGGCCGGTAGCGACCGTCACTATACAACAGCATTGGGTATGGGGCCGGAAGGTTGTCGGGTCCGGCCGGACGGGGAAGAGAATGCGAGCGATGTCCGGCGGCCATGTTTGTTTACATGGCGCCCGGACCGGAGCGACAGCAGCGCTGGATACTGGAGGGCACCGGAAGGTAAGTACAGCTTTATTGTTTTAGGCAGCCCGCTCCCGGCCACATATATATTTTTTTCAAAACTCGGACAACCCCTTTAAACCCAACAATTTTACTCAGTTTCACTGCTGTTTTACCAACTCAGTGATGGTCAGTGTAAAATCCCATGGTGTGAACGTGACTCTCTAAGTAGACACTTCATGATCCCTCTAGTTCTGTGGGGTGACAGTGTGGTTATGTTATCAGGGTAGAGGTGTATATCCACTTTCATCTGGCTTCTGACATTGTACTAACACACTGACACATAGAAAGAGAGAACAGATGCATGGATTTTACACTGTCAGCTCTGCTGCATCTCACAGACATGTGCCTGCCTTCCCTTTCCCCCGGATCACTTATCTGCATGAATTTTGCAGCTTTTCTTTCCTCACCTTGTGCTGTTTGCTCTATGATGTCACACAGAAATCCAAGATGGCGGCCACACGACCCTAAGTCAGAAGTTACTGGGTCGTGTCTAGGGGCAACTGAAATTGTGTACAGCAGAACTGATAGAGACCCAGAGAGATCCAGTGACGTAACGAAGAGAGGCTGGGCAACATGACAAACTTACCGGCCAATGGGGGACATATATACGCCGGCCGAAGGGGCAGCTGCCGACAAGTGTTATAAGCGGGTAGGAGGGAGAGTGCAGGCTGTGCCGCTGGGTTGTTGGGGAGACCCGCCTGCTGAGCCGGCAAGCTGGAGGGAGGTGTGGCCAGCTGTGCGGGCAGGAGGGAGGGCGGCTCGGTGGGTGCAAGGTCTGGGTGGGCAGGTCGGCAGGGATGGGGTCGGATGGGATGGGCGGGCCAGGAGGATGGGCGGCAACAGATGACATGGTCAGCCATGTGGCTACAGCTGCTGTTACGCCTCGGACTATGGGCCCCCGACCATCGCCAGGTCCGGTCGCTGTCGCACCTGCGACTGCGATCGTTACGCCACTGTAAAGATCCACAAGGACCTGACCCAAATGAAGTTGACCGATACCCTACTTTACAATGATATGAGTCAAGATCCCCCAAACAGCCGTCTCCAGATGGAGTCTTTCTATACTGCATGGTTTGTCTCCCTTTCCTTGTCAGACAATAACAATGTTCACCGGTTTCAGTCAGTATTTCCGGGCAGGATGTTGGGCAGTCTTTGTGGTCCTGCTATTAAATCCTATTTGGTACTGATACACGTGTACAGAATCTGCTTAGTGACCACATGGTAATAACCACCAGATATTCAATCTTTGCTAACGTAGGGAAAAAAAAACTCTTAGTCCTTAGTTGAAGCCGTCTGCCCTGTTCTTGTCTATTAGACACATAGGGGCATATTTATCATACGCTGGCGCTCGTGCGCTGCATATTCGAAAAGTCGACGGTAGCAGTGAGTGCGCAGACGCGGGGACAGTAACGCCCCGCGCCGGCCCACTCCCGGCCAGCCGCGTCCTCCACTCGGCCAGCCGCGTTCCCCCTTCACGCCCCTTCACGCCCCACTGGCGTGACGGTTACGGATCGGGGAAAATAATCACAAAAGCTAGCAATAAGCTAGCATTTGCGATTATTTCAGGGCCTCTGCGCCACTGACGTTGCACAGAGATCCTGATAAATATCCCCCATAGATTTGGGTTTTGGAGAACTGTCTAAAGTGTCTCTGAATTTTACAGACAGTTCTCTTCTCCTCATGCATCTGCTCATTCAGACATTTACAATGCGATCAACCACATCTATAGGTAGCGACTTAATGTGGAACAACTGAATTCCTGGACCTCTTCTGTGTCTTTGGATTGCAGAGTTTACTTTCAGCTAAAGGGTTTTTAAAGGAAATCAACCACTCAAAAAAAAAAACAATAAAACCTAGAAATACTCACACTCCTATTCATCTTGGTTCTGGCGCTGTCCATCGTCTTAACACTCTGGGATCACCTAATGTAGAAAAGAAAGAATCATAATTAGCAGCACGGAGCACGGGGATGAGATGTCCGGTGTTACAGCTGCTGGGTACTGTAGGGTGACAATAGGGCACATTCGCGATCCAGCGGCGCGTTCTCTGAACAGGATTCGGGTCCGGACGGGATTTATGAAGGTAGTTCCTCCGCCGTCCACCAGGTGGCGCTGCTGCGCTGAAAATCATCTGCACGCGCCGGAATACACCTAGCTGGACCAGGTGAAGGTAAGCGCTGGCCAAGCGACACATTTTCGGTTATTAAATGTGGCGGTTTTTCCGAATACGTCCGGTTTTCGTTCGGCCACGCCCCCCGATTTCCGTTGCGTGCATGCTGGCGCCGATGCGCCACAATCCCATCGCGTGCGCCAAAATCCCAGGGCAATTCATGTACAATCGGCGCAAATCGGAAATATTCGGGTAACACGTTGGGAAAACGCGAATCGGGCCCTTAGTAAATGACCCCCAATGTGGTTACATTATCAGGGTACAGGAGTATATAGACTTTCATCTGGCTTCTGACATTGTACTAACACACTGACACATAGAGAGAGATGAGACAGATGAGAGGTGCATGAGATGTCTTTTACACGGAGACATGACAGACAAACTTTTACACTGTCAGCTCTTCTACATCTCTGTTCTGACAGATATGTGCCTGCCTCCCCCTTCTCCTGGAACAAGTTTTTTGTATGTTCGAGAGCTGAAGAGACAAGTTTCTGAGGGTAGCCCTCATCTAGAGATCTATTGATGACGATTTTACTCTGCTCTAAGAAGGTCTAAATTGACTGAATGCAATATTTTTTACTTTTAAAATGCAAGAGACTGTTACTGTCGAAGATTTTTGTACTAGAGGCAGTTGAGAGAATATACTCCAAACAGGTCTTGGAAACATCTCAAAACTGATCAAGAGAAATAAGATGTCACCGTAGGTGAATTTGAAGTGTCTAAGCGAAGAGTCTAAACTCATGTGCACAAATGCTTAATCCTAAATAAATTTGCAAACATGTTAAAAAATTCACATTTTCACAAGGTTTTTTTATTTGAAATACCAGGCTCTGAAGATTAAAATGATCTGACGACTTTCTGAATGCATTGTAGATCTATTCTTACCCATTTGTATAGATTACAGTAAAAAAGCCCACAAAAAGCACAAAAAAATAATCACACACTCACTTTACCATTGCCTCTCATACGGCTACTGAGACCAACACTATATGTGGTCACGTCATGCGGCAGCACGACGTCTCTCTTCCTTCCTGTGGAGGTGGATGTCTAGTCTGTATCTAGATATACATGTGCGCTGTATAGCTGAGGAAAGGACTATTATTTTGGGGTTCTAGTATGAAAAATGTAGCTTTCCGAAACGTAGCAGAACGAAATATTTAAAAAAAAGTTAAAAACATAGGATGTGTAAATCTCAAGCATTTCGATCCCTAACGGGTCTTAATCGTAGCCATAGCTAAAAAAGATAAAAGTTTTAGGGTTTGAAACGCGTCAGATTTATGTTTCAGTGACGTCCTATGTTTTTTTGGCTGTGAATACTGCATCTGAAAAACTAAACGTGTGAAAACACCCTTAAAGAGGACCCTAAAAAAATGCACTAAAGTAAGCAGCTTTTAGCGCTACCCCAGATGTCTGATATCGGAACGCTCCGATAACACAAGCAGACCCTGCAGCGCCATAGCCTCAGAGCGCCGGACCAGGCTCACAGTGGTCCGGCATATTCATGAGGGGGGCGGTCCGAGGTGCTGCTTTTTCTCCAGAAAGCCCCTCCCACACCATAGGCCACCCCTCCTCGAACCACCCCTCCTTCAATACGCTGGACCGCTGTGAGCTTGGTCCGGCGCTCTGAGGCTATGGCGCTGCAGTGTCTGCTAGCGTTATCGGAGGGTAACGATATCTAACATCTGGGGTAGCGCTTGGAGCTGCTTACTTTAGTAAGACCATGCACCTTGGCAAAAATGTGAATTTTTTAAAAATGTTTGCAAATTTATTTAGGATTAGGCATTTATGCACATGAGTTTAGACTCTTCACTTAGACACTTCAAATTCACCTCCAGTGACATCTTATTTCTCTTGACCAGCTCCTAGTGCGTGACTGGTCCTCTTTAACGTCTGTAATGATGTGTGGGTAAGACCATAATCTACCACGTGACACGGCAATTAACAACTTTTAGGAATTGCTCAGACACCGATGTAAGTTGCATTTACATAGTCTAGGGAGGGTAGGGATGGTGTAGTAGGGTAAGGGTAGGCTGAGGAACCTTTTAGGCTCGCCAGGTAGAAGACACAGTGGCCTAAATATATTTTATATATAAATTTATTATTGGTATTCACCAGATTTTTGTCTACATTTGCATGAACAAAAAAGTGTCTTTAGAGCTTGTACGTGTATTTAGTATGTTCTTGCGCCACAATTGTGTCTCAGTTGCATTTGTTGCCTTGAAAGGTCTAAGTTTGCAGCACATTTATTTTTAGAATCCGACAGAATTGTGTCACAGGTGTCACCGCAGCATGAAGCAAAGTGCCCCAAAAATAAGGGTGCAACTGAGTCATATCCTGAAAACAGACCAGATTTGGAAGAGTTTCCAACACTATTAACCCCTTTGCACACAAGGACGTACTATTACGCCCTAGTGCTGCTGGGGTTATACAGAGATAGATCACAGGTTGAGCTCTGTCCATAAACAGCGGTAGCTGTCACCAATCATGGCAGTTAACCTGTTAAGTGCTGCGGTTGGATGGTCATTCTCCATCCCCGTGATGTCATCAGAGGGTGGTGATTGGTTTCCGTGGCAGACTCATCGGCTTGCCATGTGTAATGATCTCCAGTAGCCGGTAAATGACAGGCTATTAGAGATCATAAGTAAAATTCCTATATACTGCATTATAGTATTGTAGTATATAGTATGAGCAATCAGACCCTGCAGGGTCTAGCAATAAACTAGCATTTGCGATTATTTCTATGCCACTGACCTGGTGCAGAGGCCCTGATTAATATGATCCATTATGTGCATCAAGAAAGACTGAGCCTAAAGTGTGTAAATAAGTCAGTGAAAGGTAGTGGAAGGAAGTGTCATAGTTTGGGGAATGTTTTCTGCAGCAGGAGTTGATTCTCAGTTACATGGCAGAGGGAATACAAGTGTTTATCAGATACTTCTTCATCAACATGGGGTTCTATTCTTGTGTTCTTCACTCAATCAATTTTCATGCAGGACAATGCCCCCTGTAACACAGCAAGATGGGTAAAGCAGCTTCCTGAAACCGAAAACATTGAAACAATGAATAGCCCAGAGTCCTGATGAACCCAATGCAAAACTGGCAAATTGGCTAAGACTACATACTTTTTTCGTTATAGAGCCTGTTCCCCCTCTGGATATACAGACTGAAGTGACAGGATATAGGAAAGATGGATGTAATGTCACCCTCCAGTGCTCTGTCCCATCACATCCATTACATCTGTCTTATACATGGAAATACAGACACCAGGACCAGGAGTATCAGCCATATGATAGCGGCAGCACCACCCAGATATCACTAGCACCGGACCACCAGGACATGGAGATCCTGTGTATAGTCCACAACCCGGCCGACCACAAGAACGTCTCCATCAGTGTGAAATCCTGTTTCAGTACAGGTAGGTAGCCATACAAGTGTCTACAAGTTCTACCTTAAATATACAAGAAGTTGGCAGTAAATGGGATCCACATCTTGGGTACAAGTTTGAAACTATGTTTAACATCAATACCAAGAAGATATAAAAGCCCTTTAAGGTCCACAAACCTATTCATACCGGGTGATATTCTAGTGCAGGTGTCTATTTACACGGTTGGGCCTTCGGGTTATCTGTGTATGACGTGATGCTAATATATCACTTCTTTTTCGGAGCAAGACACAGAAGTAAATATGTGTTGGCTTAAGGCAATAACCAAATTTATGTCAGGGAGCAGATGATGAATTGTGACTCTGAGCTTATACAAAGGGCATATAGTTTACATGTGTAATTTATACTGTTTAGACAGTTTGGGTTTATGCTCCATGTGCAGAAGAACCTGCGATTGAGACCCAGTACAGACGTTATGATAAAACATGCATATTAAAATGTTCAATATTTAGTAGAAGGAAGGGCTCCAGGGGTGCACATCCTTGGACCCCCACCACTTTACTCATAAGGGGGCCCCCACCTATCAGAGTCAGCTCAAAACTCTGTGCCTCCGCATCCATGGGTGCCTACCTCCAAGCTGTGACATTGACTCACTAGTTCTGTCAGTGAGAGTGTGCCGGTATAGACTCTGCCATTACATTCTGCATGCAGTGTGCTTTTTAGGAACTTTGCTGCATGTAGTGACACCCGCCCGATACCCCCTTATTACCTAACTCTGGTTGGCTGAACTGGTTGCCAGTCAAGTCCTAGCAAATCAGTGTTCGGTTTACTTCCTTTTAGATTGACTTCCTGACCCTGGTCACAAGCCTCTCACTCAGTTATAAACCAGTTCCCTACACTATACTGAGGAGATGCCACCACATTCCCCCATTGCAATTTTTCTGCTATTGTACGAACCTTTGTTGCTCCAGTTGTTATCGGAATTGGTTAACGACCCCTTAAAGTACTCTGAAATTTTTTTTTAATAAAAGATCCTATTAATTTTTGTTCCTTTTCTAGAATTTAGCTTTAGGTTAGGGTTTACGTTTGGATGCATGCTTGGGTTCTTATTAGGGTTAAGGTTAAGGGAAACCTACCATTTAGAAACACCCATCATTAGGCAAGCATAGCTTTGGACAGGTGTAGATGCTGGTGCAGATCTTGTATTGTCCAGGAACGGAGGTGTTTCGGGGGCAAAAC